>JAKCPB010001142.1:0-140279 GCA_021442155.1 Cymbidium sinense | reverse complement strand
CATTTCTTTTCATTCATCGCCTATACAATAAGTTTTAAGAAAACACGCGATGATAATAAAAAATGAGCACGCATAGAGCAATTTAAAAACCCTAGATAACTTGAAATGTCTCTACTATAAAGACACAGTTCCATAAGCAAAGAATCGCTCATTGTTCTTAATTCCCATCAACCTCCCCACCTTGAGTAGTTGTATCCACCATCATACTTCCGATCTCTCCCTCCGCCACCACCACAATTGTAACCTCTGTCGCTCCTCCTGGCCTCCTCCATAACCACCATCGCCCACCACCACCTCCATATCCACTAGCACCACTGTGATACCCCACCACCATCATGATAATCCGCTTCTCGCTTCCACCATCGTGATCTAAACTAAGCCTTATCAATGGTGAAGGGTCTACCCATAAGTTTAGGATTAGGTTTATTTGGTTTTAGGGTTTTGTTTTATTTTTTAATTTTTTTAGTTACTTTAGGTTTAGTTAATGGGGAAGGTTAGGGTCCAGGTTTAGTGTGAGGGTTTAGTGTGGCCTGGAGTGGTTTAAAGTTTAAAACCCAGTTTAGAGTGGCCTAAGATCAGTGGCTCATAGGGACAGGTGGATTATGGTAGAGCCTAGGGCCTAGGGCTCAGGGTTTGCTTGGCAGGCCTTTACTCCAGGGTTGGCTCTTGGGTGAGGCCTGGGGATCAGTGGGCTCAGGGTCCAGATTTAGTGTTTAGGTTTCTCAAAAACCTTAACCAAACAGTATGCTCATGTTTATTTATTTATTATTTCATTTATTTATTTTATTATTTTATGTATTTACTTTATTTCTTTTATTTTATTTAGTTTATTTTAAACATTTTAGTTTTTAATTTTAGATTTTATTTTATTTTATTTTTTAGATTTAGGTTTAGGTTTTGTTTATTTTTAGTTATGTTTTATGTTTATTTTATTTTGTGCCTAGTTTTTCATTTTATTTGTTGGTTTTGGTTTTAGAATTTTATTTATCTTTGAGGTTTAGTTTCGTTTATATTTTGATTTATTTTAAATTTATTTTTAGTTTAGTTTAGGTTTATTGTATTCTTATCTAATTTAGGGTCAGCATTTAGGGCCTAGTTTTAGTGCAGTTGGCCTGTGCCTGGGCGCCTAGGGTCACTTGGGATTAGTGTTTGGGGCCTAGCCTTTAGTGGTTTGTATTATGTTTTTTTAAATCTAAACTTTTAGTTTATTTTAATTTATTTTAGTTTATTTATTATTTATTTTAGTTTATTTAATTTTATTTTATTTTACATTTATTTTATTATTATTTTCTTAGTTTATTTATCTTAGGTTTATTTTATCTTTAGTTTAGTTTTATCTTAGTTTATTTTCTTTATTAGTTTTTAGTTATTTTATTTTAGTTTTTATTTTTTATTTTATTTTTTAGTTTTAGCTTAGGGTTTGTGGTTTTTATTTTTTATTTATTTTAGTGTTTATTTTTAGGTTTTAGTTTTTATTTAGTTTATTGTATTATTTTAGGCTTTATTTTATTTTATTTAACGTTATGTTTTATTTTTATTTTAGGTTAATTATTTTAAGTTTATTTTATATTTAGCTCAGTTAGTTTTAATTTAATCCATTTTAGTTTAGTTTTATTTTATGATTTTATTTTAGTTTTAGCCTAGTTAGTAGATTTTAGTTGGTTTAATTATTATTTTCCATTTAATCAGGCCTAAGTTTATTTATTTATATTTTATTTTTATAGTAGTCATATTCATCTAAGATCTGGCCAAGCCTGGGCTCAGGGATCAGGGTGCTGTCATGGCCTGTGGTTTTGGCCTGGGGCTCAGGGCCCAGCTCAGGTCTATCTGTGGCTCAGTGCCTTCAGTGGTCCCAGGCTCAGTCTCATTTAGTTTAGAGGGCCTAGGGCTCAGTTGTTTATATAGTTTAACCAAACAAACTGGTAGGCTATTTAGTTTAGTTTATTTTTTCTTTTATTTTATCTAGTTAATTATTTTAATTTTATTAGTTTATTTTCATTTTATTAGTATTTATTTATTTTAGGTTTTATTTTAGTATTTTTTAGGTTTAGTTTATTTTGTTTTTTTTTAATTTTTAGGTTTTATTTTTTCTTTAGTTTAGTAGTTTTGATTTATTTTATTGCTTCAGTTTTGGTTTATTTTAGGTTTATTTTTTAGTTCAGTTTAGGTTTTATTTTAGTTTATTTTATTTTAGTTTAGAATGGGTTTAGGTTTAGTTTTATTTTAGGTTTAGGTTTAGGTATTTATCTTAATTTAGTTATTATTTGCTTTAGATTAAGTTTATTTTATTTTAACTCAGTTTGTTTTTTAGTTTAGTTTTAGTTTTTTAATTTTTATTTATTTTTTATATTTTAGTTAGTTTTATTTACTTTTATTTTAATTTATTTTAGGTTTATTTTAATTTTATTTTAGGTATAGTTTTATTTTATTTTAAGTTTTATTTTTTTTGTTTATTTTAGGTTTTATTTATTTTATTTTTATTTAGTTTTATTTTTTTATCTTATTTGGTTTTAGGCCTATTTTAGTTTATCTTTAGTTTTAGTTTATGCTTTTTATTTTATTTTAATTTTTTATTTTATTAGTTTAAGTTTTATTTATTTTATTTTATTTTAGGTTTTATTTTAGTTTAGTTTAAGTTTAAGTTTTGTGGTATGGTTTAGTTTTTAGTTTTGTTAGGTTGTTAGGTAGTATTTTGTTAGATTTGGTGGCTTATGTTTAGTGTGGTATTTAGATTTTAGGGTTTGTGGTTAGGGTTTGTGGTTATGGGGTGTGTGGTTTAAGATTTAGTGTTGTTTTAGGTTTTGGGTTTTGGTTCTTAGTTTTTTTGGTTTTTGGTTTTATTTTTTATTTTAATGAGGATAAATTAAGATTCAACATGTTTTCTTTTTGATTTAATCAACCAAGTAATACACCAAGTTTTATAAGACATAAGTGGTGACATAGATAAAAAATGAGCACGAGTAGAGAAAATCAAAAACCCTAGATAACAAGAATCATCTCTACTAGACACCCCATAATAAATCGATTCGATCTTAGTTACTCTGGGCTCATTTGAACCACGCCACTGAGTAGTGGAATCCACCGCCATATTATCTCTCCTTGCCACCACCACGCCTCAGAACCTTCGTTTATCCTCCCACCTCCATTACCACCATTACCACCACCTGGGGATATCCACTAACCCCATCTACCGCTTGGTTGATGGAGATGTTCAGCCAGTGCCCCATTCTTGGGTTTAGGTTTAGTTTATTAGTTTTAGGGATTAGGTTTATTTTTTAATTTATTTAGTTACGCTATGATTAAGTTTGGGTTGGGGTTTAAGGTTTAGGGTTTAGGTTTGGCTTGGGGTTTAGTGTTTAGGGTTTGGTTTTAGGGTTTATGCTTATGGTAGGGTGGTTATTAAGGTTAGTGTTTAAGGTTTAGTTTAGGCCAGGTGTTTGTTGCAGGTTTATAAGATTTAAGGTATGGTTAGATTTGTGGTTTATGTTTTTTCAAAAATTAAGCAAACTAGCAGGTTTATATTTAGATATTTATTTTATTTTATTCATTTTAATTTCTTTTTTTATTTTACTAAGTTTATTTTATTTTATTTAGTTTATTTTATTTATTTATTTTATTCTGTATTTATATTTTTAGGAGGATTAGTTTATTTAGTGAGTTTTAATTTTATTAGGTTTAGGTTTTTTTATTTTATTTTAGTTTAGTTTATTTTAATGTTTTTGGTTTTCTAGGTTTATTTTATAGGTTTTATTTTTTTTAGTTTAGTTTAACTTTAGTTTATTTTATTTTAGTTTAGTTTAGGTTTAGGTCAAGATATAGTTTAGGTTTTTATATTTTATTTTAGTTTATTTTATTAGTTTAGGTTTATTTATTTTATTTATTTTATGTTATTTATAGGGTTTACATTTATTTTATTTATTTATACATTTATTTTATTTTATTTTATATAGTTTTATTTTATTTTATTTTATAGGTTTATATTTTATTATTTTTAGTCATTTATTTAGTTTCAGGTTTAATTTATTTTTTTAGTAGGTTTTATTTATTTTATTTTAGTTACATTTTATTTTATTTTTAGTTTTAGGTCAGTAGCTCAAGTAGGTTTTATCATTTTATCTTTTATTAGCTTAGGTCTTGGTCATTTAATATTTATGTCTAGAGCCAGTTGTGCCTGGTTTGGTAGGTCAGTGGCCCAGATAGGGCCCAGTCTGAGGGAGGGTTCTGTGGCCCAGGGCCTGTGTAGGGCTCAGGTCTGTCAGGTCAGGGCTCAGTTTTAGGGTAGGCTCAGTGGAGGGTGCCATTTTAATTTTTATATAATTACAAACCAAGAGCTTTAGTCATTGGTATTTAGTTTTTTTATATTTAGTTTATAGTTTTAGTTATAATAGTATTTATTTTAGGTATATTTTAGTTGGTATTTTAGTTTTATTTTGTTTTTTATATTTTTTAGTTTAGTTTATTTTTTTTTTAACATTTTAGGTTTAGTTTAGGTTTTTTTTTTTGGTTTGGTTTTTTTATTTTAGTTTATTTTATGTTTTATTTATTAGTTTAGGTAGTTTATTTTAATTTATTTTATTTTATTTAGTTTAGTTTAGATTTCATCTTTATTTATTTATTTAGTTTAGGTTATTATTTCTTTTATTTTAGGTGTGTTTTTGTTTTAGTTGCTGGGTTTAGATTTTATTTTATTTTTTTTTTTTTGTTTAATTTTAGGTTTTAGGTTTTATTTATTTTTATTTTTATTTTTATATTTTAAGTAGTTTTACTATTTTAGGTTTTATTTTTAATTATTTTATATAGTTTAGTTTTTTTTATTTTATTTTTCTTTAGGTTTAGGTTAGTAGTTTAGTTTATTTTTTAAATTATGTTTTATGTTATTTTGGTTTAGTTTTAACTTTTATTTATTTAGTCATTTTAGGGTTTAGTTTTAGGTCTTTTATTTTTTAGGTTTTAGTTATTTTGGGTTTGTGGTTTTAGGGTTTAGATTTAGGGTTTTATTTTAGTGTTTAGGGTTTATTTTAGGTTTAGATGTTTTTTAGTTTAGGTTTAGGTTTTTGGTTTTTTTTAAAGGAGAACAAATTTAGATTCAACAATTCTTTTGATTTCATGAACCTAGAAGACACCAAGTTTTCTAAGACATAATTGACATAGATAAAAAATGAGCACATTTAAAAAACCCTAGATAATTAAAATGATCTTAAAACATAGCCATAGTTTATTGGATCAGCCTTCGCTTCTCTAATTTCGATAACCACCTGTGCCTCTTCAAGTAGGGATCCACAATCATATCCCCGATCTTTCCCACCACCACTGGTATAAGCTTCAGTGGCTCTCGCCTATAACCACCACCTCCATATCCACTAGCACCTCCAAATTCCCCCACCATGTGATAATCGCACCTCCCATCACCAACGCTGATCTAGATTGAGCTGCTGATAGATGTGCCAAGGTTCTATTCTTAGGGTTTATGTAGGTTTAGGCTTTATTAGGTTTTAGATCTGTGTTTATTTTTAATTTATTTAGTTACTTTAGGTTTAGTAGTTTAGGTTTGTGGTTTGGTTTATTTTAGGTTATGTGGTTTATGCTTAGGTTAGGGTTTATGGTATTTAGGGTTTATGGAGGGTAGTGTAGGGTAGGGTTCAGAGGTTTAGAGGGTTTAGCATTTAGATCTTTAGTTTTAAGAAAATGGTTTAGATTTAATTTAGTTTATTTTATTTATTATAGTTGTTTGTTGTTTATTTAAGATTTATTAGTCTTTATAATAGTCTCAGGCCAGTCATTTAGAGATTTTAAATTTTTGTCATTTTATTTTTAGGTATTCTTAATTTAGGTTTAGTTTAATATTTTATTAGGTTTATTTTAGGTTTTTAGTTTATATTATCAGATATTTTATTTTATTTTAGTTTAGTTTATTTATTTTAGATGTAGTTTAGGTTTATTTATTTTTTAGTTTATTTTAGTTTTAGTTTATTTTATTTTGTTTATTATTTTAAGTTTAGGTTCTTTATAGTTTAGTATTTATTTTATTTTATTTTAGGTTTATTTTTAGGTTTATGTTTTAATTAGTTTATATTTATTTTATTTAGGTTTTATTTATTATTTAGTTTGATATTTATTAGTTTTTTATTTTAGTTTAGTTTAGGTTTTATTTTATCTATTTTAATTTTCTCTTTTATTTTATTTTTTTTATTTTAATTATTTTAGGTTTTAGGCTTTTAAGTTTCATTTAGTTTCATTTTATTCTTTATTTTATTTATTATTTTATTTATTTATTTTATTTATTTTATGTTTTATTTTAGCTCAGTTTGGGTTTTATATATTTAGTGTCATCTAATAGTCCAGGTAGTTTAGCCTAGTTTTTCATATTTACTTTATGCAAGGTCATTAGTCAGCCTATGGCTCAGGCCTTTTAGTCATTAGAGCTCAGGGCCCAGCCCATCAGTGATCTATGTGGCCCAGAGTCAGTGGTCAGTTAGAGCCCATGGCCCAGTGGCCTAGCCCATCAGTTAGAGTTTTATTCTGTAGGATTATGGCCCATGGCCCAGAGTCAGGTCTGTAGTCTAGAGCCTTTAGGCTCATTCTCATTAAAGTGGTTATTCAGAGCCCATAGCTCAGTTCTTTAGTATCTGGCTCAGTGGTCAGCCTAGATCTATTGTGGCCTTTGTGATAAGCCCAGGGCCCAGGTCATCATCTGCTAGGTCAGGCCTAATCAGAGTTAATCTATTAGCTAGTCAGCCTGTGGCTTTTGAGAAGAAAGACTTTCAGACAGAGCCTGTAGCTCAGTTTAGCCTAGGGAAGTGATGTGGTTAGGGTCAGGGCCCATGGTCCAAGCCTAGTTTTAGGGTAGTGGCCTGGGTATAGTTATATTTAGATTTATACATTTTATTATTTAGATATTTTATTTTATAGTTAGTTTATTATTTTAGTTTCATCTAGTATTTTTTAGTTTAGTTTAGTCAGTTTATGATATTTATAGTTTAGTTTATTTTTATTTGATTTTTTGGTTTTTATTTTATATTTAGGTTTAGTTCAATTTTAGTTTAGTTTTTATTTTAAGGATTATTTTAGGTTTATTTTTAGTTTAGTTTAGTTTTATTTTATTTTATTTAGTTTAGGTAGTTTATTTAGGATTATGTTTAGGTTTAATTTATTTTAATTTAGGTTTTATTTTATTTGTATTTTGTTAGTTTATTTTATTAGAGTTAAGGTTTTTATTTATTTTAGGTTTATTTTATAGGTTTATTTTAATTAAGTTTATTTTATTTTAGTTTAGTTTAGGTTTAATTTATTTATTTTGTTTTTCTTTTTTATTTAATTTATTTTAAGTTTATTTTAAGTTTTAGTTTAGGTTTTATTTTATTTTATTTTATTTAGTATTTAATGATAGTGTCCCAAGTCCGATGCAAAAGTGAAAATGCTAGGCATAAAATTTTATTTTATTTTATTTTATTTTGTAGTCGACCAAAGATAAAATTTGTCAAAATAATCATGACATGAATCCTTTAAATCATTGTTAATTGGCATCCTGGTTTAAGCGATGTATGGTTGAATACGGAAAATGTGCTAGAGTCACGATCGGCTACCTGCAGTGTTAAATAAGCAAGGGTTCCCACATTATGGATGAGCAAAGAAGTTAGTCCATGAAACTAGAATTAGGTTAGATCTTGGAATATAGTATTTATGTGTAAATTAATGGAATTAATAGATATTATGGTTCATAGAAAGATAAATATTTTATGTGTTCAAGAAACTAAATGGGTTTGTGAGAAGGCCAAGGAGATTGATAGTTTAGGTTTTAAACTTTGGTATTCGTAAAAGTTGAACTAGAAATGGTGTGTGTGATTATAGATAAAAGTTTGAAGGATAATGTTATAAGTATTAATATATGTGGAGATAGAATTACATCTTTAAAGATTATTGTTGATACTAAGATTATCAATGTTATAAGAGTCTATGCTCCTCAAGTAGTTTGGAGGTAAGCTCAAAAGAAAATTTTGGAATGAATTAGAGGATTAATACAAAAGATACCTCTTGAAGAAAAGTATTTATTGGGGAGATTTAAATGGACATGTTGGTAGAGTGGTAGAAGATTTTAAAGTATTCATGGTGGTTATGGATTTGGAGTGACTAATGAAGAAGGTAGGACTATATTAGATTTTGCCTTAACTTATGATTTTGTAGTTGCTAATACTTTATTTAAGAAAAGAGATGAACATATTATTACTTATAAAAATGGATCTAGTAAAACACAGATTGATTATTTTTTGATAAGAAAAATAGATCTTTTAGATTGAAAAGATTGTAAGGTCATTCCAAGTGAAATTTTAAGTACCCAACATCAACTATTAGTTTTAGATTTTAAGATGAAAGATTGTAAGAGAAAAAATAAACAAAATTATTATCCTAGATTAGATGGGGACACTTAAAGAACACAATAAAAAAATTATTTTAAGAGCAAGCTACAAGAAATTAGAATTTGGGATGTTCATAAGGAAGCTAACGTTATGTGGGAAAAAATATCAAGTGAAATTAAGCAAGTTGCTAAAGATGTGCTTGGAGAATCAAAAGGAAAAGCTTCTTTAATAAGAATAGTTGGTGGTGGAGTCGAGTGCAAGAAAAGATAAGAAATAAGAAGCATTATTATAAAACTTGGTTTATATGTAAAACTGAGAATTGGGAAAGATATAAAATGGTTTGTTGAGATTCTAAGAAAGCAATATATGATGCAAAAAATTTAGCTTTTAGTGATTTATACAATAGATTAGATACCAAAGAAGGTGAAAGATATATGTATAAGTTAGCCAACCAAAGAGATAGGAGAAGTAAAGACATAGTTCAAGTGAGGGGTATTAAGGATGAAAATAATAAAGTGAATGAGGTATTTTAATAAACTTTTCAATGAAGGATCTGAAAGTACGATTGATTTTAGCAACCTTAATACCCTAAATAAAAATAGAGAATTTTTTTATCATCATATTAGTAAGTTAGTGAAGCTTTAAAGAAAATGAAATGTGGAAAAGGAGGACCAAATAATATTCCAATAGAAGTGTGGAAATGTTTAGAGATTAAGGAATTTCTTGGCTTACAAATCTTTTAATTTTATTTTAAAGACTAAAAATATGCCGATGAGTGGAGAAAGAGTTTGTTGGTTCCTATATTTAAGAATAAAGGTGATGCACAAGAGTGTGCAAATTATGAGGAATTAAGTTAATGTGTCATACATTAAAATTATGGGAGAGAGTAATTGAGCAAAGTTACGATGTGATACGTAAGTTTCTCACAATCGCTTGGTTTCATGCCGTAGATCTACTATGGATGCTATACATTTGCTAAGAGGTTTGATGGAGAAGCATAGAGAAAATAAGAAGGATCTACATATGATATTTATTGATTTAGAGAAATCTTATTATAAAGTCTCAAGAGATGTTCTTTGGAGAATTCTAGAATAAAGAAGTTAATATTGGTTATATTCAAGTCATTAAGGATATGTATACTAGAGCTATTTGTGTCCAAACACAAGGAGGATTGACAAAATATTTTCCTATTTCGCTTGGATTACATCAAGGATCAACATTAAGCCCTTATCTTTTACTTTAGTTATGGATGTTCTTAGGCATTTATAAGAAGAAGATGTACCTTGGTGTATGCTTTTTGTCGATGACATTCTTCTTGTTGATAAGACTAGAGAGGGAGTCCAAGAGAAACTTGAATTATGGAGGTCAACTTTAGAGTCTAAAGGTTTTCGTTTAAGTATATCTAAAACTGAATATTTGGAGTGTAATTTTAGTTGAAGTTTTAGTAGTGTTGTGACTTTAGGTGATTAATTCATTAATAAGAGTGATATTTAGATATTTAGGCTCTATTGTTCAAAATGATGGTGAAATAGATGAGATGTTATTAGTAGAATTCAAGTTGGATGATTGAAGTGGAGGAATGCATCCGCCTATTATGTGATAGAAAAGTTCCACTTAAACTTAAGGGAAAATTTTATAAGATGGTGGTAAGACCCGCAATGACTTATGGTGCGAATGTTGGCCAATAAAAGAGAAACATAAGACAAGTTAAGTTACAGATGAGGATGCTTAGGTGGATGAGTGGCTTTACCCTAGAGATAGAATGCAAAATGAGTATGGGAAAAAGTTGGAGTAGCTCTAGTGGTAGATAAGATTAGGGTGAGTCGCCTTAGATGGTTTGGCCACATAAAGCGTTGACCGTCCGATGACCAATTAGGAGAGTAAATGCATTAGATTTGCCTTATGTTAAGAAAGGTAGAGGTAGACCTAAAAAGACTTGGTTAAGATGTATACAAAATGATCTTAGTATACTTAAATTAAATGATAATTTTAATACACAGACACAATGGAGATGAAGGATTCATGTAAATCTGTAAGGGGACCAAGGCTTGTGTTGTTGCAGGTAAGTTAATTTATTTTATTTTTTATCATTTAGGTTTAGTTTTTGGGTAGGTTTAGGTCAGTTTTTTAAAATTTTAATTTTATTTAGTGTTGGGATGTAGGTATTGGTTAGCTTTGGGGTAGATTTAGATTTAGGGTTTTGGTTTAAATTACAACAGGTAGTTTATTTAGATATTTAGTTTATCTATTAGTTTAGTTTATTTTATTTAGTTTATTTTAGGTTAATTTATTTAGTGTTTTTTAGTTTATATTTTAGTAGGTCAGAGGTTTATTTTAGAGTTTTTTATTTATATTTTTAGGTTTATTTTATTTAGGTTTAGGTTTTATTTTATTATTTAGGTTATTTTAGGTTTATTTTTTGGTTTTATTTTTTAATTAGGTAGTTTATTTTAGTTTATTTTAGTTTATTTATTATTTAGTAGTGGGGCTAGCTCAGTTTATTTTAGTTGGTATTTATTAGTGGTTTATTTTATTTGTATTTTCTTTATAGTTTAGTAGGGTTTAGGTTTATTTATTCAGTTTATTATATTTAGCTTTAGGTTTAAATTAGATTTTATTTTATCTTTGTTATTATTTAGCTTATTCATTTATTTTTTTAATCATTTTATTTATTTAGTTTATGTTATCCATTTTATTTTAGTTTTATTTATTTAATTTAATTTTAGTTTTAAATTTAAGTTTGTTAGGTTTTATTTTATTTTATTTATTTAGGTTTCAGTTTTTTATTTATTCTCATTTTTAGTTTAATTTAGTTTATTTTTTTGTTTTCTTTTAGTTTTTAGGTCATGGTTTTGTTATGTGATTTTAGAGTTTAGTCTTAGGATTTAGTTTAGGGTTTATTTAGTTTAGGTTTTTGATTGGTTAGGTTTGGTAAGTTTTAGGTATTCAGCCTAGGTTCAAGTTAATTTAGGTTTAGTTTGCTTTTATTTATTTTATTTTTCTTTTTATTATTAGTGTTTTAGGTTTAGTTTGATTTTAAGTTTAGGGTTTAGGTTTTAGTTTTGGGTTTTAGGTTTTGGGTTTTTTTTAAAAAGAAACATTCATTCAACATTTCTTCTTCGATTTCATCAACCAAGTAACACACCAAATTTTCTAAGACATAAGTGACAACATAAATCTAAAATGAACAAGCATAGAGCAAATCAAAAACTTATATAACTAGAAAATTCCCTATTATAAAGACACGATTCCATAACAAATCAGATTATCGTTCTTAGCTTCTAGTTCTCATCAACCACCCTGGACGTCTCTAGTAGTGGCATCCACCACCATATCTCGATCTCTCCTTCGCCACCACCACTGTAACCTCTGCCGCTTCCTCCTACCTCCATAACCACCACTACTATGACCACCTCCATATCCATTAGCTTGAGATCCCCTACCACCACTACTATAATCGCCTCCACTGCCAGATCTATACTGAGCTTAATTGACGGTGATGTTCCTACTATCAATGTTTTTCTCATTCTTAAAGTTTAGGTTTAGGTTTAGGTTTGGTTTATTTAAAAGAGTTAGTGGTAAGTTTATGTGGGGAGGGTGGGGAGGTGGGGTTTTAGGTTAGGTCAGTGGAGAGTGGGGTGTTTTAGGTTTAGCAGGCAGGGTTTTTTTAAAAATTTAAAAAAGTGGTTTTTATTTAGTATATTTATTTTATTATTTATTTTATTTAGTTTTATTATTTATTTATTTTGGTTTATTTACAGTATGGTCATTTAGTTTATTTTTAAGTTGGTTTATTTAGTATTTTTTAGTTATTTAATTTTATCTTAGTTAGTTTAGGTTTATTTATTTACATTTTATCTTTTAGGTTTTATTTTAGTTTAAAGTATTTTATTTTATTTTATTTTATTTAGTCAGTTTATTTAGTCATGATTTATTATAGTTTATCTTGTAGGTATATATTTTATCTATTTATTTATTAAGGTAGGTTTAAGAGTGTCAGGTTTATTTTATTGTTTATTTAGTTTTAGATTTGGAGTGGAGGTTTGGCCCAGGGCCCATGTCAGGCTCAGGGAAGGCCCAGCATAATTTTAGGGCCTAGGGATCAGTTAGATTAGTGGTCAGATCAGTAGGGTATTTATTAGTAAGTGTCAGGGTCAGGTCCTAGTGGAGGGTCATTAGGGCCCAGGCCTTTTTGGTCAGGAGGGCCCAGGTCAGGCCCAGGGCTCAGTGGTAGGTCTGGCCTTATCTGGGTAAGGTCCCATTATTAAAATACAAACCAGTATAGGTTTATTTAGTAAGTTTATTTTATTTATCTTAGTATTTATCTTCTTTATTGGTATTTTATTTTTTATATTTAGATTATTTATAGGTTCTATTTATAGGTTTTATATTTTAGTATTTTTAAGTCTGGTTTAGGTTGTTTTAGAGTTTATTTTAGTGTTTTACTTTCATTTTATGTTTAGGTTTAGGTTTTTATTTTATTTTTTTAATTTTAGGTTTTATTTTTTAGTTTAAGTTTAGGTTTATTTTTAGTTTATTTTATTTTATTTAGTTTATGTTTAAGTTTAGGTTTTACCATTTAGGTTTTATTTATTTTAGTTTATTTATTTTATAATTTATTTTATTTTTTTTATTTTAAGTTTTGTTTCTTTAATTTCTTTGGGTTTAGCTTTTATTTTATTTATTTTTAGGATAAGGTTTTATTTTATTTTAATTTTATTTTGTTTTATTTTACATTTTAATTTTTTATTTATTTAGGTTTTTATTCTAGGGTTATTTTAATTTTTTTTTACCATTTAGTATATTTATTTTATTTTTATTTTTATTATTTTCTTTATCTTTTATTTCTTTTTATTTTTAGTTTTAGTTTAGGTTTTATTTTATTTTATTTATTATTTTAGGTTTAGTTTTATTTATTTTATTTTAGGCTCATCAGCTCAGTTTAGGGCTCAGTGGATTGGCCCATCTTTGCTTATGGCTGGGTCTCAGGGCCTGTGGAGGATCAGTGGTGGAGTTTTATAGTGGTTTGGTAGTTGTATGGTGGGGTCAGTGTCAGGTCTTCATGGCCCAGTCCATCAGTTTAGTGAGTGGCTCAGTTATGATTTAGTGGCTCATGCTTAGATAGGATTTAGGTCAGGGTTAGTAGGGTTTGTGATCAACAGGGCCTAGTGACGCAGCTCATGGTCTTAGGGCCTGTGGAAAAGGTAATGTATTTTAATTTACAAACCCATCCATTTAGTCTATTTAGAATATTTATGTTTATTTTCTATTTTTATTTAGTTTAGCTTATTTATTTAAAGTTTATTTATCTAGTTTATGTTTTAATTTTAGTTTATTTTTATTTTGGTTTTTTATTTAGTTTATCTTTTAGTTGAGTTTTATTTTTATTTTATTTTTAAGGTTTATGTTTTATGTTTTTATTTTAAGTTTATTTTTAGGTTTTGTTTTTTATTTAGGTTTAAGTTTATTTTAATTTATTTTATTTTATTTAGATTATTTTAGTTTAGTTTTAGTTTAGTTCATTTTAAGTTTATGTTTTATTTATTTTAGTTTAAATTTTGTTTAGTTTAGTTTATTTTATTTATTTTATTTTATTTTCATTTTAAGTTTAGTTTTAATTTTATTTATTTTATGTTTTATTTTATTTTTTTTATTTTTAACTTTAGTTTTTTTTATTTTACTTATTTTAGTTTTATTTATTTTATTTTATGTTTATTTTATTTAGGTTTATTAGGTTCATTTTATTTTAATTTATTTTGTGTTTTATTTATTTAATTTAGTTTTATTATTTTATTTTAATTAATTTAGGTAGTTTTAGTCTTAATTTAGGTTTTTTATTTTATATTTTTTTTTATTTTTAGGTATGTTTTATTTTATTTATTTTTTTATTTTTATTTTATCTTAATTTATTTTATAAGTTAGTATTAGTTTAGTTTATTTTATTTTATTATTTTATTATTGGTTTAAGTTTTATTTTATTTTAGTTTTGGTAATTAGTTTAGCTAGTTTTTTAGGTTTTTAGGTTTGTGGCTCAGGGTAGTTTTGTTTAGAGTTGTTTTTTTTTTGTGGTTTGGGAGATTTAGTATTAGGTTACTATTAAAGCTCAGTTTATGATAGTAGGTTTAGAGCTAATTATTTAGGATTTTGGTATGGTTTTAGGGTCTTGGGACGCAAGGTGTTTTAGTATTGTGTGGGCCAGTTTAGTGGTTAAATCAACCCCAGTTTAGTCAGATTAGTTTATTTTAGTTTATTTTATTTATTTATGTCGTTTATCTTATTATGTAGGCCTTTATCTTAGAATTATCTTAGTTTAGTCAGTTTATTTTATCTTTAATCTAGTTTTTTATTTAGGGTTTATATTTATTAGGTTTCATAGCTTTATTTTAATTTATTTTAAATTTATTTTATTTTATGTATGTTTTTATTTTATTTAGGTTTTATATTTTGGTTTATTTTATTTTAGTTTAGTTTGGTTTATTTATTTCATCTTAGTTTTATTTTTATCTTATTTATTTTATTTTATTTATTTAGTTTTTTTTTAGTGTGGTTTGGGGGCATTTAGGTCATCGGGTTGGTCAGGTTTGGGTTTGGATCATTTATTGTTATTAGGGTCAGTTTAGTGTAGGGTCTTGGAGTTCAGTTTATTTGTGGTGAATGTAGGTTTATTTATTTGGTTTAAGTTTTTTTTATTTATTTAGGTTTTATTTATTTAGTTTATTTTAGTTTAGGTTGTGGTTTTTATTTGTGGGTTTTTTAGGTTTAGGTTTAGGGTTTAAGTTTTGGTTTAACATTTAGGTTTTATTTAGGGTTTTGTGTTTTTATTTAGGGTCTAGTTTTGGATTAGGTTGTGTTTTAGTTTTTTTAGTTTAAATTTTTTAAATCAACAAATTTATTCAATATTTCTTCTTTTGATTTCATCAAGCAAGTAACACACCAAGTTTTCTAAGACACAAGCGATGACATAGATCAAAAATGAGCACACATAGAGCTAATCAAAAACCCTATGTAACTAGAACTGTCTCAACTATAAAGACATAGTTCCATAAGAAGCAGATCCGAATGACCGTTCTTCAGTTTCTTTAGTTCCCATTAGAACCACCCCATCCTCTCAAGTAGCGAGATCCACCATCATATCCATGATCTCAACCTCTGCCACCATTACTATTGTCAGACTCCTCCATAACCACATTACACCACCACCTATCCTCCACTATTCCACACCATCTTTTTTCACCTCCACCACTATCTGACTAAGCTTGATGTGATGTTCCTCTCGCCATTCTTTCAGGGTTTTTGGTTTAGGTTTATGGTTTATGTTTATTTTTAATTTTAGTTTATTTTAGGTTAGGTTTAGGTTGTGGTTTTTTTATGTTTTATTTAGGTTAGTTTATTGGGATTAATAGGTTTTATTTATTTTATTTTTATTTTAGTTTTATTTTATTTATTTATTTAGTTTATTTTATTTATTTAGTTGGTTTAGTTTATTTTTATTTTTATATTTTTATTTTATTAATTTTATTTTATTTTATTTTTTTGTTCTATTTTAATTTTAGGTTAGTTTATGTTTTATTTTATTTTTTGGTTTAGGTTTTAGGTATAATTTTTTTATTTTTTTATTTTAGTTTTTAGTTTAGTTTATTTAGGTTTTATTTTGGTTTAAATTATTTTAGTTTATTTTATTTTATTTTATGTTTAGGTTCATTTTTTTTATTTTAGGTTTGGATTTTAATTAGTGGTCTGTGTTTTACTTTTATTTCTTTTAGGTTTTATTTTAGTTTATTTTAAGGTTTAAGTTTTATTTTATTTTATTTTTATTATTATTTTAGTTTTATTTTATTTATGTTTTAATCTTAAGTTTATTTTATTTTAGTTTAATTTAGGTTTTATTTTAATTTATTTTATTTATTTTATTAGTTTATTCTATTTTATATTAGTTTAGGTTTAAGATTTAATTTAGTAGTTTTTTTATATATTTTATTTTTAGGTTTTATTTATTTTTTAGACATAAGTTTGGTAGGTTTTAGGGTTTGGATTTGGTTCTAGGGTTTAGGGTTAGGTTAGCATGGTTTATTTTAGGTTATGTTTAGGCTTTAGGACTGGCCTAGGGTTTAGTAGATTTAGAGTTAGGTTTTTTTTTTTTAAAAAAAATAAGTAAACCTGTAGATTTAGGTTTATTTATTTATTTAGTTTATTTTATACTTTTATTTATGCTTATTTTTATCTATTTAGTTTCTTTATTTTATGTTTATTTATTTTAATTTATTTTTTAGTTTAGGTTTAGGTTTATTTTGCCTTTAGTTTTATTATTATTTTATTTTTTTTTATGATTAAGTTTTATTTTTATTTCGTGTTTACATTTAGGTTTTTATTTTATTTTTTTAGATTAGGTTTTAGGTTTATTTTAGTTTTATTTTTAGTTGAGGTTTAGGTTTATTTTATTTATTTTATTTTATTTAGTTTAGGTTTCATTTAGTTTATTTTAGGATTAGTTTAGTTTTATTTTATTTTAGTTTAATTTATTTTAGTTTTGGTTTAAGTTTATTTTATTTTATTTTAGGTTTATATTTTTTTTCAATTTGGTTTTATTTTATTTTAGGTTTATTTTAGTTTAGGTTTTTATTTAGTTTTTATTTTATTTTATTTTTAGTTTATTCCATTTTATTTATTTAGTTTTTATTTTATTTAGTTTTTTATTCCAGTTTATTTTATTCTTTAGTTTTAGTTTTTTTATTTATTTTATTTTAGTTAATAAAAATTTATTTTAATTTAGGTAAGTTTTGGTTTTATTTATCCATTATTACAACATTGATTGTGCCTTTATTTATTTTATCTAAGTTATAGAGAAGTGTGGTCTGTGGCTTAGGTTTAGGCCTATAATTAGGGCCCAGGATCAGTGGCCCAGAAGGTCAGGTCAGGGGTTTAATCTTTAGCCTGGGTTGGCCCAAGCCTTGTGATCCCAGGTTGGTCAATTAGGGAGGACTAGATCAGTGCCCAGGCCTGGGGGCCTCAGATAGGCCTCAGTGTCATGGTCTGGGCCACAGTTTGGCTGGGTTAATCTGGTGGCTCCAGTGGCCTGAAAGATAGGTCAGACCAGCCTATCTAGTATTCAGGGCCCAGGGCTAAGGTCATTGAAGGCCCAGGATCATGGCCTTTGCTGATCTAGGGTCAGCCAGGGCCCAGACTCCAGGGCCCTGCCCAGAGCCTGGTTTGCCCAGTTTTAGTGGCCCAGAGCCTCCGTCAGGTCATGACTAGGGCCCAGTCTAAGGCCCAGCAGGGCCCAGTGGCTTCAGTCAGGGTCAGAGGTCAGCTCTTTAGGTCATAGGGCCCAGCCCAAGGCCTGGTTATGGCTCAGTGCCCATTAGGTGTTCTCAATGCCATTTAGGTCAGCCCAGTTTATAAGGCCCAGGGCCCAGGGTCAGGGCCCATGGTCAGCCAGTGGATCAGGTCTGGCCTGGATCACTTAGATCTTTAAGCCTTTAGTGGATGGCCTGTGGGCCTATGGCCCAGTTCAGGCCCAGTGTGGCCTAGTGGCCCAGGTCATTAGGCTCCAGGGCCTGGGGCTCCAGGGCCTGTGGCCCAGGTTACCAGGTTTTGATCTTGGGCTCAGGCCTGGCCGCCTGCAGGGGTTAGGTGGCTCAGTGGAGTTCTGGCCACTCAGTGGTCTGTGGCCTTGTGGCCTTGGGAGCCCAGTCTGGGGTCAGTTTAGGGCTCAGGCCTTTAGGTTTGGATCAGTGGCTCAGTTGTTTTAGTCAGTGCCCAGTGGCCTGTGGAAGCCCAGATCTAGATCCATTTTTCTTTACAAACCCGCAGTATGATTATCATTATTTATTTATTAGTTTATTATTTTAGGTATTTATATATTTTAATCATTTTATTTATTGTATTTTAGTTTTATGTTTAGTTTATGTTATTTTAGTTTATTTTATTTTATTTTAGTTTATGTTTTATTTTATTTTATTTTAGTTTAGGTTTTATTTTATTTTTAGGTTTTTAAGTTTTCATTTTAGGTTTATTTAGTTTTTATTTTTATTTTATTTTATTTAGGGTTTATTATTCAAGTTTAGGTTTAGGTTTTATTTATTTTAGTCCATTTATCTTTGTTTGGTTTATTTATTTATTTTATTTTATTTTATTTTAGGTTTAGGTTTTTATTTTAAGGTTTATTTTGTGTTTTTATTTTATTTTATTTTAGGTTTATTTTATTTTTTAATGATATTTTTATTTTGGTCTTCTTAGGTTTATTTTATTTATTTAGTTTAGGTTTTATTTATTTTATTTTTATTTATTCATTAGTTTATTTATTATCTTTTGGTAGTAAGCCTTAGCTCAGTCATTTTAATCTCCATCTTAAGTTTTATTTTGTAGGCAAGCTCAGGATCTTAGATCTTAGGGGGCCCAGTGTGGTCAGGGTTTGGCCCAGTAGCCTTAGTGTGTAGATGGCTAGCCTTAGGGTTTAGGTCAGTCAGGTGGTTTAGGGTCAGGCACAGGTCAGGGTGAGCACAGAGTTAGAGGGTGGGTGTGGGGTAGCAGGTAGATTATATTTAGGATTTAAGGTGGGGTAGATTTAGGTAGGTCATTGGTTAGGTTGAGGGTTTATTTTAGGGTTTAGGTTTGGGTTTGGTTAGTTTAGGGTTTTGGTTTGGGTTTTGGTGTTTGTGGTTTATAGGTTGGGTGGTTTTTTTTTGAGAAACCCACATGGGGGAGAATTTTATTGCCACAAAGAAAGGAGTATAATGTCCGTAGGAGGGGAGAATTCTCTTAACTACCACTCAAAGAGCTACATTCAACCTAGAGAGAAAAATCCCCTATCTAATACAACAAAAGCATGGAAATGAAACCTAAGTAAAATAAATAAAAGACCAAAAAACACTAAGCAATACATAGAAACAAGAAGAGCAAGAGAAGCCCACGCTAGAATGTCTTTGGAGAGTTGCACAATCCACATCGAGGATCCGAAATTTGCAAATAACCTGAAAGAAATCCTGCAAGCAACTAGAAGATGTAATTAGTACAGCTAGAGAAAATAAAGCTTAATCATGTAATAAATAACATTATAAGAGAAAAATTCAAATTAGGCTCAGGCACAGTCCCCATCATCTAAAGGAGCAACCACAAATGTGAGCATCCAGACTTCAAAGTAGGGTTCAATTACAAATGTCGCTACCTAAAAGATAATAGGAAATCATCCCACCATCATACCACTTACCTCGATGAAGGAAATCAGAGAGTGAAAGTCAAGAATTCTATTACAGCCCAAATAATAAATAGGCCCACAAATCACTTGATCTAACTAAAGGCTAAAACCCAAAGGAAATAGCATTAATAGAATCACCACAGCCCAAATGAGAGGGTAGCTGCCAAAAATTCACCTAGAAAGCAAAGCCACCATGGATAAGAGCCATACCCACATGTGTTACCAGACAGCCACAAGAAATAGCCCAAAACCAAAATAGCAACTAACAGCTGGCACCAGAAAACCACCAAATCCAAACCAGATCAATGAACAAGGAAAATACTAATAGTAGACACTAGTCAAATCCAGATAATAGAGGTAAAAAATAAGAAGGCAGGTGTGCAATGCCTCCATTAGAAATAGAAAAATAGCCACAGGAAAATAGTAGCACCAGAGATAGGAAAAAACCCATGAGGAGACTAAAGGGGCATCCAGAAAACACCAGAGAATCACCACCAAGAGTAGCTAGGAGAAAAACCAAAACCATCCAACCAATCAAGAGGTAAGATAAAGAAACAAAAGGAGCCAGAAACCAAAAGTGCTTTAAATCTCCTAAATAGACCAAGCCAACAATACTGAAGGCAAAACAACATCCATCTAATTGAGCAAACAGCCAAAATTCATAACCAACAAACAACTACTAGAAGGCAAAGACCAAAATAGAGAAAAATTTCCAAAAGGGCAATCCAACCAGCTAACAATAGATTAGAAAGGAAACCAAAAAGAAAGCCAACCAAACTACCCCACAAGACCACCCAACCAAATAACAAAGTAGTGAGCCAACTCGATAAGGAAGCAACCCAAATGGGAGGGAAAAAAGACAAACCAATAGGAGTCCAACAAGAAACCACTAAAAATAACCTAGAAACCAAGGGAAAACACCCCATGAGATAAAAAAAGCTATACGGGAGGTCCCACCAATAATAACCAGAGTGAAGAGGAAAACCCTCTGACTCTGTGGAAAAAATCCAAGACTATTGTGGGAAAATAGATTAATAATGACCACCAATCAACCCTTCCAACCATAAGGTAAAGGGAGAAAACAACAAACAAAAGTAACCAAGCCTAAAAGGGATGAGGATAAAACCACCAAAATCTCAACATAAAATCAAAAGTGAAAGGATCTACAACAAATATAGCCCATAAGATAGCCGTGGATGATAGGCAAAAAAGCAAGACCCACCAGTCCAAAAAATAGTAGCAGAAAGACCTTCTAAAGTAAGGAAATAGCCATCCACAACCAGAGGCAAAACCAGTACCAATTAAGAGAAGGGAAAATCTAGAAGTAGTTCGAGGCATAATCCGAAAGGAGGCCACCACAAGACTATGGCAGCACTTGAAGAGACTGTTAACATTCAGATCCCTAAATAAAATATTCAGTCAATGAGAAGCCTCTCTAACAACAGAGGCTAAGCACCACCACCACCAAAGGGATCTCCCAAGTATAGCATAAACTAGATAAGAGAGTGAAACAGCTAGAAGAATGAAACAAAATGAGAAAGCCCATAGAGAAAAACATAGAAAACCTAAAAAACACATCAAAATTAATTTCTGAGAAAAGGTAATTCAGTGTTGTTCAGATTAACCAAGCCCCTCAATTATCTAGGTAAATTAAGATAATAAAAAAAAGTGATATCAGTTAATTTAGCACCTATATTAGCCAAGAAATCTGAATAGGCATTTCCTTCATGCTAAATATGAGAAATTTTTAAGCATACTTGAGAGAGGAGTGTTCTAGTATGATTAAGAAGATAGAATAAATTTGCATTTCCCATCTTAGTTGAAGTTAGCATGTCAATGAGTAAAAGAGCATCAACTTCAACCCAAATATTGATGAAACCTTTTTGCAAACAAATGTCAATAGCTTTGTTTACTGCCATTAATTCAACATAGATAACTGAATAAACTTTAAGAGGATAAGCAAAAGCACAAATGACATTGCCTTCAAAATCCCTAAAAATACCACCACAACCAAATGTATTCTGAGAGACAGAGCCATCTGTATTAATTTTAATGATACTATTATGAGGTTTTATCCAATATATAATCATGTCTTCTTTATAGAAGGTGATTTCAGGTAGATAAAGACCCAATTTTTTGGGCCATAAATTTGCATCCTCTAAATTGGGTGTTACTAATTAAATTAGCATTAAATAGAGCATGAATTTTTTCTTTAGTTCTAGTAATAATCCTTTTATGATTCATAGGAATACCACGATATTTAGCATCATTTCTATCCATCCATTGAACCAAATAAAGGTTGTGGCAATTAAAACATTGATATGACCTTTCATAATTTTTTGGAAATAAGCTCCAAGAAGTTGATATAAAGAAAATAAACCATGGAAATGCTTTGTATTAAAAAGATCATTGTACCAAAGCCATAATTTGGAGGCAATAGCACCATTGATGAAAACATGATTAACATCTTCGATATGAAAACAACAGTAATATTTATAAGGCAAATGAAAACCTTAATCCCAGAGCAAAGAATCAATAGGAATGAAGTTTTTTAGAATTCTCCAACTAAGAATAGAATAAGAGATAGGGATAATATTATTCCAAAGTTTAATAAATACATTAGAAGAATTTTGTGCATCTGTAATATAGTTCCAAGTCTCTTTAGAAATAAAATCACCATTATAGGATAGCTTAAAATGAATTTGATCAGGCTTGTTAGAAAGGATAGGAATATCACTAAATTTATCCAAAAGAGAGATAGGAATAGCTTCACTAAGTTTACTATCATTCCACTTGTTATTAAGACAAAAGGATTTAACTTTATTAGCAGCAGAGTGGGTAGATAGAAAAGAATCAATAGAACCACCACCAATCCAGATGTCTTGCCAAAAGAGAGTAGAGCCTGAATTTAAACCATAAGATATCAAGGATTTAGCCTCCCATTTAATAGAGCAAAGCCTTTTCCAAACCAAAAAGTCACCAACTTTATAAGTATAGATTAGAGGGTGCTTATCCTGGCAGTATTTAGCTGTCATAAACTTAGCCCATAGGCTACATTTTTTTTCTAAAATTCCACCATAGTTTATGGGAGAAGGCAGTAATAGTTTCATGAATAGATTTGCAGCTAAGCCTACCTTCACCCAGAGGACCACAACATTTATTCCAAGAAGTCCAATGCATCCTTTTATCCAAATTATTAGAGCCTTAGAAAAATTTATTAAGAAGCCGATCAATTCTATTTAAGATAGAATTAATAGGTATAATGGTTTGAATAAGGTATAAAGGAATCAAATTAAGGGTACTCTTAAGCAAAGTAAGACTGCCACCAAAAGAAAGTAAGTGAAATTCCCACACTAAAATTTTATTAGAAATTTTTTGTATAAGCTTGTTGAAAAGATGAACCTTTTTTGATGTTTGAAAAGAATACCACCCAGGTATTTAATAGGAAGTTCTTGGTGTTTAAAGTTAGTGATTCTCAAGATATGATTAATTTTGTTATTAAAAATTTTAGTGGAGGTAATAAGCAGCTCTTGCTTTCATTAATAGAAAGACCACTTTCTCTACCAAAATTAGTTAAAAATTTCTTTAAGTATTTTGATATGATGAAAGGAAGCATTACAAAAGATAATGAAATCATCAGCAAAGCTAAGATGAGAAATATGGATACCACAAAGAGTTCTAAAGTACATGGTAAGATTATTATTGAAAAGTTCATTTAAACTCCTAGATAGGTATTCCACAATAATAATAAATAAAGAAGGGGACAAAAGATCTCCATGCTCAAACCATGAGAAGAAGGAAAAAGCCTAAAGCTTCACCATTAAGAAGAATAGAAAACCAGGCATTATTAATACAATTTTTAATAAGATTAATAAAATTTTTAGAGAAATTGAGTAAATGCGAGATATTAAAAAGGAAATCCCAAGAGATGTTATTAAAGGCTTTAGAAATATCTAATTTAAAAAGGATGATACCACCTCTAGTAAGAACATCTAAATCATGAATAAGCTCTTAAGCAAGAAAAATGTTATCAACTATAGATCTCCCTCTATCAAAGCCAGTTTGGTTGAGAGAGATAATTTCTTGGAGTAAAGGACTAAGTCTATTAGCAAGAATTTTATAAATCAATTTATTAAAGAAAGTGCAAAGACTAATAGATCTGAAATCACTCCAAGAATCTAGATTATCAATCTTAGGTATTAGAATAATGGAAGTGACAGAAAAATATTTAGGGAGAGGATTACAACTAAAAAAATCAAAAATAGCATCGATTAAGTTGTGCTCAATAATAGACCATGAATTTTGAAAATATTAAGTGGTATAACCATTCGGGCTAGCAATGGAAACAATGTTCATGCTATTGAGAACTTTACCAATCTCATCTTTAGTAGGTAACCTAATAAACCAATGATTTTCATCATTCGTAATAATAGAGGGGATTAAATGCAAATTAGAAATAGCTTTATAAGAGTGGCTTTTATTAAGAATATTTCTAAAGTGATTAATAACATAATCTTTAATAACATTAATATCAGTGATCCAATCTCCATTATCACTTTTAGTTTTTTGGATAGAATTTAAAGCTCTCTTTTTATTATATAAAGCAAGAAAACACCTGGTATTCCTGTCCCCATTAGTAAGATGTTTACTAGTAGCTTTTTTGCTGCCAATAGATTTCTTCCATATTTGATATTTAAGAAGATTATCTTTTGCTTCATTCAAATCCTTAAGATTAGAAGAATCAGACAAAATAGCATTTTCAAGATAACAAACCAAAAGTTCCTTTTTTTATTAGCAAAAAGATTTTTAAAACAATGTTTGTTCCACCAAACTAGATTTTGTTTGAGCCTTTAAGCTTAAACCATAATCTATGCATACCCCTAATCAATTATCAGGGTGAAGAGGAGCAATCCAATTATTGGTCATGACTTTAAGGAAATCTAGATGCTAAATCCAAAGATTTTGAATTTTGAAAGAAGGTGAGGTGTTTAATCTTTTAGAGTTATCTTTAATAGAAACCAAAAGAGGGGCATGATCAAATAAAGTTCAACTCAAATGGTCAACAGAGGTAATAGGCCATTGATTAATCCAATTAGAGTTGAAAAGAATTCTATCAGGACATTGCTAGAGCTTAGACTTTTGCGAAGTATAATTAGAGCCTTTAAAATAAATGTTAATAAGATTATAATCAGGAATCATATTAGAAAATTATTTCATATAATGAATATTAGGAGAACAACCACCCCTTCTTTCAGATGAATACAGAATAGTGTTGTAGTCACCCACAACCAACCAAGGTTTGTTAATAGAAAGAGCAAAACTTCTCAAATTCTCCCAAAGAACATTCCAGCCAACTCTATTGCAAGAAGCATAAACAAAAGAGCCAAGCACACAAGAATCACCAAAAGAAATTTGACCATTGACAACTTGTTGAAGATCATCTAAAATTAAAACATTTAAGAAGCTATTCTAAAAGCACCAAATTTTAATACTGATGTTAGAGAAAAAAGTACTAAAATCAAGCATTCTAGCAACATGATTGATTTTATCAGCATGTATAAGAGGTTCAATAACAATGAGTAAAGCGATATTATTGATTATGTAGAGATTTCTAATGCAATTATGAATAGTGAGGGTACCAATCCCTATAACATTTCAAATAATAGAATTAAACATATAAAAATTATAAATGGAGATTAAATGATAATAATAAAGAGAGAGGGAAAGAATAACAAATCCTCTCTTAAGCCAAAACTTGAAAAAATATATTATTTATGGGAAGAGGATCCAAATCTAGTCGATCTAGCAAGATTAGGAGGTTGCATCTTAGAGTTCTTAGTTTTTTTTTTAAAAATAGTTTGGATTTTTTTATTTTTATCCAAAATGTCACCATCAAAAAGAGATTGATTAGGAATATTTTTAATAGGATAAAGATCGGCAAGAACATCTCTAATCACAACTTCCCCCTCTTCTAAATCAATATTTTCTTGAAAAGTGGGATTAGAAAGAAGATCTATCTTGGAATTAGGGGAAGGAGAAGAAATTATACCATTCAACGCACAATTACCAATATCAAAATCAATGTTTTTCTCAAGAATTTTTTCCACATTCAAGTTATCATTCAAATCATCATTTAAACCCTCATTCTTATCAATTAATGCTGGCAAAGAAGTAGGAATAGACTCAATAGAGAATGAATCATCATTTTGTTTAGCTTCTTTGAATTTAGAGTTAGCTATAATAGGCATATTCTCATGTAAAGAAAGGTTGTCGAACAAATCATCTTTTTCAACTATTAGTACCTTTATCATGGTCGAAATGAGAATCAGAAACAATAATTTTTAGAACATCAGAAGATTCTAAAGAATCTGAGGTAATATCAACATTTAAGTTATTTTTAGGCACAAAAATAGCTTTATTAACTTTATCAGTGGCTAATTAAGAGTTAGGTTCATTTAAAATTTTCTTTTGAGATGCGGTGAAGAACAAAACACTCAATTATCATGACCATGTATCTTGCAATGGGAACAAAAAACCAAAAAATTTCAAATTGCCCTTTGGTAAATAACTAAACTTTTCATATCCCAAGACATCCTTAGGATGATTTTTAGATATGTCAAGTTTAACCAATATATGAGCAACAGAGGAGAAGATCTCATAGTAGTCTCTTGAACAATTTGGAGCGGTCGACTGAAAAGAGCCCTGATAGAAAATAAAACTTGGTGGGTAACATAATGGATTGTCATATTTGGAAGAGCTAACCACACAAAAACAATATGTGATTCCTCCTTTATATCAAAAAGGAGAGACCACTTCAACAAATGCATTTGGGAATTAAAGACAAAATAAGATCGACGTGAGAAAATTCTTGAATAATCCATATCATTCATAAATTGAATCAAAATATGTCTTGGATTGATCAAGCCAATAGTGAAAGCACCTGAAAGTTTAAGGTTATGAAAAAAAGATTGAATCTTATCCAAATTCGACTGACACAAAGAATATTTTCAAATCAATGTAAATTCAAAAGATTTTGCAAGCATTTTGACATCACGATCTGAACACATGATTGTAGGCATACCTCAAAATAAAGTCAAAATCAGATTCACCGAGTTAGAAGAGGTGGAGCTCTTACTAGAAAGTGCATCCTTAACGGATTTGAAAGAAGGAATTGCATTAGTTCAAGAATCCCCATAAAATCAAATGCCTTAGCCGGATCATCCGAAATGGGAGAAATAAACTGCAGGTTCGATGTCACCGTAGCCATAATTAGAAAAGACACATCATGTGAGAAACCAGAGATTGAGAAAACTCTAGAAAATGAATTAGAATGAAGAAAGATCCACCAAAAATGCATGGCAGAGATGCACCGATGAAAGGGAAAATGAAATCGCCAGAGCACCGCAAGAGAGGAGAGGGAGCTTTTTCTTGGTTAGTTAGTTGGTTAGTGGTTATGGTTAGTTAGTTATGGTTAGTTGGTTAGTTAGTGGTTAGTAGTTATGGTTAGTTAATGGTTAGTGGTATGGTGGTTATATGGTGGTTATGGTCATGGTTTAGTTATGGTTATTAGTGGATACGGTTATGGTTTATGGATGGTTAGGTCATAGTGGTTAGTGGTTTGGTATGGTTATGATCATGGTCATGGTAGCTATGGTTAGGGTTAGTTTAGCGGTTTAGTGGTAGTGTTATTGGTTAACGGTCATTTAACTGGTTTGATCATATGGTTGGAGTTAATGGTCATGGTTTAATTAGCGGTCATGGTAGTATGGTCATGGTCATGTATAAATTTGGTCAGGTTGGGTCAGGTTTTGGGCCTTTTAGCTCAGGGCAGGATCATAGGGCCAGTCAGTGGCCCAGTTTGGGAGGGCCTAGGTAGGAATTTAGGGCCCAGGTTTAGAGCCAGTACCAGGCCAGGTCAGGTAGAGCCCAGGTCAAGATCCAGATCAGGTTTGGGTCATTGGGCCCAGGGTTTGGGTTTTTAGGTTTAGGGCCCAGTTTTAGGTTGGGAGTTAACTTTAGAGCCCAGGAGGTCGAGGTCTAGATGAGGCAGGAAGAGATCAGGTAGTTCAGTTAACGCCCAGGGTTTATTTAGGCCCAAGATTTAGGTAAAGAGCCCAGTAATAGTTTAGGTTTAGTATGTTTAGGTCAGTGGTCTATAGAGTTAAGTAAAGCCCACACTCAGTGATCAGGTTAGCCCAGGTTAGGTCAGGAGGGCCCAGGATCAGGGTAGATAGGGTCAAGCCTCAGGGCCCAGGGTTTGAGCCTAGTTTAGGATTTAGGGTGAGGCCCAGGGTCATAGAGTTTAGGTGAGGGCCCAGAGAGCCCAAAGTCAGTTTGTGGTTTAAGATTTATTTAGGATTTAGGGTTTAGAGGGTTTGGGTAGGTCAGTCTGGTGGAGTGGGTTAGGGAGGATTTAGTGTAAGTTTAGAGGAGCCCAGAGTTTGAGTTTAGGGTTTAGTTTAGTTTAGGGTTTAGGGTAGGTTTAGGGTTTGTTAGGGCAGGGTTAAGGTTATAAGAGTTTAGGGTTTAGGGTTTATTATTTATGTTTTAGGGTTCTTTAGGGTTTACAGTTTAGGGTTAGTTTTAAGGGTTTTTTTTATTTTTTTTATTTTTGGGAAATCCCATATAAGGGGAATTTTATTGCCACAAAAGAGGGTTACAAGGTTCTTAACAGGGGATAAACTCCACAACTCCTGCTCAAAGAGCTACAATCACCTAGAGAGTAAATCTATCTAAGTACAACCAAAAGCAAAATAAAAGAGTAAAGAAAGAAAAGATACAAATTGATTAACATAGATAAGCCAATGAATAGATCTAGGCAAAAGCTCTTTAGGATGAGAGAATGCATGACACTAGGGAGCAAACCTACAAGAGAACAAGAGAAATGCACCTGCAAAATTGTAGAAAGATAGAAATTAGAGTAGTTAAAGTAATACAGACAAAATGAAAATTGAAAATAGCATAAACTGAGAAGGATTATAAAGAAGTGTGTGAGAGAAGGCTCAAGCTTAGCCACACAAAATTGGGGCAGATGCAAATATGAGCATCCAAATTTCAGGGAAGGGTTACATCACAAGAGCTACTACCAAACTAAAAAGGAGTGAAATCATCACAGACATCATAGCCAACAAACTTGTGGGAAGATAACAACCATTTGTTGAAAGTCTTTTGAGCCTTAGTACCTGCAAACCTAAAAAAATCCATAAACAAAATAGAAAATGATACATCAAAGAGAAAAATGGGAAAGGGGATCCCATACATAAATATATCATCAATATACTCACCATGGCATGAGAATCCCTACACATATAAAAAAATGAACCATCTTTGCTAGATCCACCTTATTTTTTACCAGAGCCAAGAGTTTAATTAGGCTAGCATGAAAACCCACCACAAGAAAATAGCAGAAAAGGCCAGGCAGAGGAAAGAAGCAATATATAACTAGTTGAAAAGCTCACAAATCCAACAAGGCAAATCAAATAGCATGTAATTAACTACATCCTAAACCCATTCTAATAGACATTGCATAAGATAATATCCAAGTAGGTAATAGCATAATCACAGTGATATGCATAAGTCTAACTGAAATAAGATGAAAAAAATAACAACAGATTAAATAGACCACAAACATCAGGTGATCAGGTGATCAGCTGCAGCCCAGTTGGAATTAACAAAAATAATCAGAAAAATAACTGCCAACAAATAGCCAACAACCTCAAAGGCAGCCTGCTGGACATAAGACCCAAAAATCCAACAACCAACAATTAAAACAACAATATAATTATTGCACACACCATAAGATAAGCCAGTAAAAAAGAGAGGTACAACATAGATACAAAAGGGGTTCAAAAGAGGGCCATCATTGAAATCCTTCAAAATAAATAAGAGCTAGCTTGCAGCTAAACCAATATCCTTAGTAAAAGTAGACTAGAAAGAAATCATTAAGAAAGTCCAATCCTGCAAAGAGACAATAATAATAACAAGGGTAATGCGCTTTCTCTCTGGGAAGGTGAGGTTAGCAAAAGCAATCAAAAAATAACCCCAAAACCGACATGAGAGACAACCCCAGTAGCAGCTTGCTTGGCATAAAACCTGATAATCTAGTTCAACCAACAACCAAGACATCAAATAATAGGAAACTGGCCATAAAACCACCCATTCAGAATAGACAGCGCATAAGTTAATTTTCAAGTAGGTAATAGCATAATCAAAGTGATCTAGACAAGTCTAACTGAATCAAGATGGAAAAAATACCACCAATTTAGATAGACCACAAACATGTGGTGATCACCAGAACTCGCAAAACAAAGAAAAAAAGCAATCAAAACAAAGCACCAACAATCTCGAAGTAGCTCTGGTCATAAGATCCAAAAATCCAACAACCAACAATTAAAACAGCAATACAATTATTGCACCCACCATAAGATAAGATAATAAAAAATAGTGGTACAACATAGACACAAAAGGGGTTCAAATGGGAGCCATCATTGAAATACTTCAAGACAAAGGAGAGCAGGCTTGCAGCTAAACTAACATCCTCGGTAAAAGTAGACTGGAAAGAAATCATTAAGTCTAATCCTACAAAGAGACAATAATAATAACAAGGGTATGGCAGCTTCTCTCTTTACAGGTTGGTAAGGTGAGGTTAGCAAAAGCAAGCAAAAAATAGCCCCAAAAGTAGCCTGCTGGACATAAGACTCAAAATCCAATAGCCAACAATTAAAACAACAAAACATTTATTGCACCCACCATAAGATAATCTAGTAAAAAATAGTGGTACAGCATAGAGTCAAAAGTGGTTCAAAGGAAAGCCATCTTTGAAATCCTTCAAGACACAAAAAAGTAGACCAACAGCTAAGCACACAACATCAATAAAAATAGGCTAGAATGAAATCAAGAAGTAATTCCAATCCTATAAAGAAGAAGTTATAGTAGCAAGGGTATTACAGTTTCTCTCCTTATAGGTTGTGGAGGTGAGGTTAGAGAGTATAAGAGGGGCCACATCCATAATAAAGGGAGAAAAATAGATAAATTAGGTCATCATGAAGCTATACAAAAATATAGCAATTAAACATTGATACAACAAAGTCATGAGCCCTAGAATAGATTTCCAAAAAAAGGAAAAGAGACATAACACAACCTTAATCATATAATGGAAAATAGATATAGTTGGACCCTTAAAAAAAATATTGATGGCAAGAAGTCGTCCCTATGATCAAAAAAAAGTAAAGAAGTAAAGCATAAGGTAATACATCTCCTCCACAGAGTGAAACACCTTACCATTAATAGTGGAAACAAGAAAAGCGACCCCAAAAAAGGTTAGGTAATTAATCCAACAATAGATGCCATAGATTAGCAATTAACCAAAAAGGGGAATCGTGGAAGATGCATCAAAGAAAATCAGAGAAATAACACTAAATAAGTTGATCATGCGTAAACGTAATATAACAGGCCAAACCAATAGGATGGATTAATTTCTAAGGTAAGGGAATCTAGTATTGTCCAAATTAACCAAACCACACAAATGTTTAGGAAGTGTAAGTTGATCAAAGATTTTTTATGCCATCTAATCTAGCACCCAGATTAGTAAGGTAATCAGCACATGCATTACCTTCACGCCATTCATGAGTGATTTTAAAATAGAGTTGAGAAAGGAGAGCTCTAGTTAGCTTGAGAAGGTAGTACAATTATGTATTGCCCATTTTGGTGGAAGTCAAAAGATCAATCAGCAACATGGCATCCACCTCAATCCAAATATTGAGCCAACTTTTTTGAAGACAAATCTCAATAGCTTTGTAAACTGCCATTAAGTCAGCAAAAGGAATAGAGCAAGTGTTAAGGGGAAAGCAAAAGCACATAGGAATTTACCATTAAGGTTTCTGAAAATCACACCACAGCTAGAAGCATTTTGAGAGATAGAGCCATCAGTGTTAATTTTAATAGTATTAGCATGAGGTTTTACCAAATAAACAATCTTGTCATCTTTACAGTTGGGTGAATCTGCCAAGTTAAAACCCAGCTTATTACCCACAAATTTACAGCCTTTGAATTGATTGTAGTTAATTAAATTGGCATTAAACAAGTCATGGATTTTATTTTTAATTCTAGCAATTATCCTCATGTGGTTGATAGAAATCCCATGATGTTTTGCATCATTTTTGTCCATCCATATGAACCAAATAAGAGTGATAGTAGTTATGACTTTAATGTAGCCTTTAATAGTGTTTTGAAAATAAACTTCAAGAAGTTGGTATAGAGTTAAGGAGCCATTGAATTTGATAATATTAAAGAGATCATCATACCAAATCCAAAGTATGGAAGCAATGACTCTGTTAACAAATACATGATTCACATTCTCAATGTGAAAGCAGTAGTAGCATTTTGAAGTTAAGTAAAAACCTTTACCCCACATCAAAGAGTCAATAGGGATAAAGTTTTTCAAAATATGCCAAGTTAGAATAGAATAGGAAATAGGAATAGTGTTATTCTAAAGTTTAAAAAACACATTGGAGAAATCATGAGCTTTTAATATGAATCCAAATATTTTAAGGTTGAAATCACCATTTTGGGAAAGCTTAAAAGGATCCGATCATGATTGCTAGGAATGATAGGAATAATAGTAAGGTTATCTAAAAGAGAGAAAGGAATATAGTCAGTTTACTATTTTATTATTATTCTCACCAAAAAAGAGTTCACTTTAATAGCGAAGTGGAGTGGGTAGAAAGTAATTCATCAATGGACCCTCCACCCGCTTATCTTGCCAAAAGAAAGAGGTTCCAGAGTTAATCCCCCATGAGATTAAAGATTCCACTTCCCATTTGATTGAACAAAATCTTTTCCATACAAGAGAGTCTCCCACTTTATAGGGGCAAATGAGAGGGTGTTTATCCTGGCAGTATTTAGCAGTCATGAAATTAGCCCAAAGACTATTGCTGCTCCTAAAATTTCACCAAAGTTTATAGGAAAAAGCAGTGATAGCTTCCCTGATTGGCTTACAGCCAAGCCCACCTTCAGCAAGAGTGCCACAGCTTTTATACCAAGAGGTCCAATGCATTCTTTTAGTAGAATTGTTAGAACCCCAGAAGAATTTGTTAAGGAGGTGCTCAATTCTATTAATGGTAGAATTGGTCGGCACAATGGTTTGAATGAGATATAAAAGCATGGAGTTAAGGGTGCTCTTAATCAAAGTGAGCCTACCACCAAATGAGAGTAAATAAAATTCCAAACAGAAATTTTATTAGAGATTTTTTGGATTAACTCATCAAAGAGATGTGATCTTTCCTGACCTTTAAAGTGCAGAGCACCAAGATATTTAATAGGAAGTTATTGTTGCTGAAAATTAGTAATTCTTAAGATTTGGTTGATCCTATTACTAGGAATTTTAGAAGAAGGAATGAAATAACTTTTACCTTCATTAAGAAAGAGGCCACTGTCGTTACCAAATTTATTTAAAGGATTCTTAATAGTTTTAATGTGATGAGTAGAGGTATTGCAAAGATTATGAAGTCATCAACAAAACTAAGATGAGAGAAAAAGACCACCTTGAGTTCTAAAACATGCTAGGATTATTGTAAAAGATCATTAAGGCTCCTCGAAAGATATTCAACAACATTAATAAAAAGAGAGGGAGATAAGGGATCTCCTTGTCTCAAACCATGCATAGAAGGAAAAAACCTAGGGACTCACCATTCATGATAACAGAGAACCAAACATTGGTAATACAATTTTTAATGAGGCAGATAAAATAGTCAGAAAAACCAAACAAAAGAAGAATTTAGAAGAGGAAATTTCAAGAGAGGTTGTCAAAAGCTTTAGAGATGTCTAATTTGAAAAGGATGTTACCACCGGTAAGCATCAATGTCATGAATCACTGAGCTAGAAGAATGTTGTCGATATAGCTCTACCTTTAATGAAACCAGCTTTGGTTGGGGAAATAATTTTAAAGTAAGACTAATTCTATTGGCAATTAATTTATTAATGAGTTTATGAAAGAAGGTGTAAAGGCCGATAGGTCAAATCCAAGATTCAGATTATTAATAAAAATTTAGTTCATTAGTTAATTAAAGAAAAAAAATTAACAAATAGCAGGCCATCATCTCAGCCATTCCGATCAAGACGGCATATTAAAAAAAAAAAAAAAAGGAAAGAACGTTGAGAGAGAGAGAACAGAGAGAGAGAGAGAGAGAGAGAGAGAGGTAAGCGGTTTTATTTTTATGAATTTTTTAATTAATATAATTATTTAAAATACTTAAAATATATAATTTTAAATATATTTTTATAAAATATTTAATAATTAAATATTTATATATTTAGTTATTAATTAATTTATTTATATATATATATATATATATATAATTTAATATATAATTTAAAATATTTTTAATTATATATATAAATTTATAAATTTATTTAATATTTTTTAATTAATATAATTATTTAAAAATATATAATTTTTATTAATTTTGTTAATATATAATTTTAAAAATATTTTTAATAAATAAGTAATAAATTATATAAATATTTTTAAGTTATACAAATAATTTAAAATATTAAAAATATATAACAAATAATTTTCAAAAAAAAAAAAAAAATAATAAATTATATAAATATTTTATAAATTATATAAATAAAGTAATTATATATATATATATATATAGTTATTTATATATTTAAATTATATAAATATTTTAAAGTTATATAAATAATTTAAAAATATATATAAATAAATAATTAGTTATTTATATATATATATTTTTATTTAATTAGTTATTTATTTATTTAAAAATATTTATTTATTTAAAATATATACTTAGTTAAATAAAAAAAATTTTAAATTATATAAATATATATATATATAATATTTTAATTTTATAGAATATTTTAAATAAATAAATAACTAATTTATATAATTTATTCTTTTTATAGAATATATATAATTTATTCTTTTTATATATATATAATTAGTTATTTATTTATTTAAAAATATTCTATAAAAATTAAAATATTATATATATATATATATATTTTTAATTTTTTTATTTAACTAAGTATATATTTTAAATAAATAAATATTTTTAAATAAATAAATAACTAATTAAATAAAAAATATATATATATAAATAACTAATTATTTATTTAAATATTTTAAATATTTTTAAATTATTTATATAACTTTAAAATATTTATATAATTTAAATATATAAATAACTATATATATATATATATAATTACTTTATTTATAATTTATAAAATATTTATATAATTATTCTTTTTTTATTTATTTATGAAAAATTATTTATTTATATATTTTTAATATTTTTAAATTATTTGTATAACTTAAAAATATTTATATAATTTATTACTTTCTTTATTTATTTATTAAAAATTATTTATTTATATATTTTAAATATCTTTAAATTATATATTAACAAAAATTAAAAAATTATATATTTTAAATAATTATATTAATTAATAAAAAATATTAAATAAATTTATAAATTTATATATATATAATTAAAAATATTTTAAATTATATATTAAATTATATATATATATATATATAAATAAATTAATTAATAACTAAATATATAAATATTTAATTATTAAATATTTTATAAAAAATATATTTAAAATTATATATTTTAAGTATTTTAAATAATTATATTAATTAAAAAAATTCATAAAAATAAAACCGCTTACCTCTCTCTCTCTCTCTCCTCTCTCTCTCTCGTCTCTCTCTCTCTGTTTTCACGCGAAAAAGAATTTCTCTTTTTTTTTTTTTATTTAGGTTGATTATCGGACATACCGATTGGATGCGCCACTACCGATCATGACAGCCTATTTTGTTAATTTTTTTTTAACCTGCCTAATTAGTTAATTAAATCACTAATGAGGTTTAATTTAAAAATTTTACCCTTATTAATTTTGGGAATGAGAACAATGGAAGTGCTAGAAAAATATCTAGGTAAAGGATTGCCATAAAAAAAATCAACGATAGCATCGATAAGGTCAGACTTAATAATAGGCCAATAATGCTGAAAAAATTGAGTCATGTGGCCTTCGTGGCAGAATGTAATCGATGTTCATGCTATTGAGAATACTACCAATCACCGTAGGATGCAAATTAAGCAAATGGTTATCATTAGTAATCGCTGAGGAATCGTGAGAGTTGGAGAGAGATTCTAAGGTAGGGTTGTTGTTTAATAAGTTTTTAAAATGATGTATGACATAATATTTAATATCATTATTATCAGTGGTCCAGCTGCCATTATCATTTTTAATTTTCTAATAGAGTTTAAGTCTTTCTTTTTTTTGAAAAGAGCATGTAAATACTTGGTATTTCTGTCACCATCAACAATATATTTACTAGCAGCCTTTTGCAGCCAGTATGTTTCCTCCATATTCTAATATTTAACCAAGTTATCTTTAGCTTCATTCAACTCCTCAAGTTTAGTAAAATCAGTCAAAATAACATCTTCAAGAGAACAAACTAATTGTTCCATATTTTTGATATTGGTAAAAAGATTTTTAAAATGATGCTTGTTCCACCAATTTAGGTTTTGTTTAAGCCTTTTAAGCTTAAGCTAGAGGCGAATCATGCCCTTAACCAAATTATCCGGATGAAGAGGAGCCATCCAGTTAATGGATTCAACATTGATGAAATCAATGTGTTTGATCCACATGTTTTGGAATCTGAAAGAAGTTGGGGAGGATAATCTATTGGTTAACTATGTCTTTACAATAGAGATGGTTATACTTATCATGGGTTTTTGATTTGCTCTATGGGTGCTGATTTTTTATCTATGTTGTCACTTGTGTCTTAGAAAACTTGGGGTGATACTTGGTTGATGAAATTTAAAAGAAGATATGTTGAATCTTAAGTTATTCTCTTTTAAAAAAAATTTTAAAGCTTAAACCCTAAACTAAAACTTAAACCCTAAACCTAAAATGTAAACTATAAACCCTAAAACTCCTAAACTCCTAAACATAAAACCTAAACCTAAACCCTATTTACCTAAAACCTAAACCCTAAACCCTAAACCCTAAACCCTAAACCCTAAACCCTAAACCCTAAAACCCTAAACCCTAAACCCTAAAACCATAAACCCTTAACCCTATAACCCCTTAACTCTAACCTAAAAACCTAAACAAATTGAAAAACCCTGCTCATGTGCCTTCCCCCTTTCAGAATCTGGTGATTCAAGAACCCCATTTTCCTTCATCATTTCTCTTGGTTGATGTGAGGATGTTCACTGGTAAGCCCTTTTTTTTACCTTTGGCCAGCTATCCTCCTCTCCCTTGATTTTGATGACTGCCATGGAGTTCGATCTGACATTTGGCAAGGAAAAACATATAATTTTTACTGCTCCTCCTAGGGAAAATTATATGTTCGGTAAATCTAAGGTTGCTTCTTCTAAATCCTTCAAAGATGCCTTACCTGGTAAGGATGCTTCAACCTCCCTTGAATTTTTGATTACTCTTTTCATATGACTTTTAGAGGCATTTCAGCTATAATGAGTTCTGATTTGGATATTGAGAAACTCGCCAAACCTTATGCCTTTACTCTAATTGGTAAATTTTCTTTTATCAGCCTAATATGGAAGATATTCAATTTTTCTTTCATGATTTAAAGCTTTTTGGTGCATTTTCAGTCAGTTGGTTGGATGGTCGTCATGTCCTAATTAAGTTATCTAATGATCTTGACTATAGCCAGATTTTCTCTCATCATTCTTATTATGTTAAAAATTATCAAATGCACATTCTTAAATGGACTCCTTTTTGTGACATTCAAGAAGAATCTCCTATAGTGCTATTTTGGATTGCTTTGCCTAATCTTAGGATTCATTTTGTTAATTATCAATTTCTTCCTGCAGTTGGGTCTATTTTTGGTAGACCTTTACAAATCAATCAAGTAACTGCGGTTAAAGTCTCAACCTTCAGTTGGTCATATCCTTGTTGAAATTAATGTTACAAAGAAGTTTCCTAAGGAGATTTTGATAGTGTTTGAAAAGTATGGTTATTTTCAATAGATTGAATTTGAAAACCTTCTTATTTTTTGCAATCACTGCAAAACCCATGGCCATGTCTTTTCAGATTATTTCATTGCTCATCCTCAACTTAGAGAAAATCTATTAAAATTCCTAAGATTGATCAATCGATCATTTAACTGATAAAATAAATTTTCTACTTCTTCGGAAAAGATAAAGATGTTGTTGATGGTATTATCTTTCTAATGCTTTACCTCTTGAGAATGGTTTTCAAAAATCTTGCTAGAAATGAACATGTTGTTTTGAATGAAAACTAGATTTATGCTTTTATCCTTTACTTTCAAAATTGTGCAAGATGATGGTAATCTTGTTTTGATTTATTCCTTTAAAGATACTTGTGTTTTAAACCTGAAAATTTTAAAGATAATGTTTCTCTTTTTGATTTTCAAGAACCACTAAAAGAAAATGATGATTTAAATTCTTTAAATATGGAAGATGTTGATGGTATGGATATGGTGGATTTTGTGCAACCTATTTCTTTCTTGGTTAACAAATCTATTTCTACTCCTTTAACTGCTAATTCTAATGGCAGTTTGCTTATGCTTTCTTCTCAATTAATGGATAAAAATGCTTTAGTTGCTTATCACTGGGAATCTCCTACCAAATCTAGTTGTTAAGAGTTATAATGCTCCTTATGATGATGAATCTTTGGGGAAATGAAGGTTTTCAAACTATTTTGTGAAAAGAAAAATAGTTCAAAAAATTTCCTCTAAAGTTTCTAAATTTCGATCTTCTTCATCTTCTTTACCCAATAAGAATTAATGTTTAATTTTCTTATTTGGAATGTTGGTACTCTTTACTATTAGAAATAGGATTAGGAACCTTTATAGGGTTTATAATATCAATTTCTTGATTATTCTTGAACATCTTATTTTTTCTTCTAAAATTATGCATACGGCTAGAATGAATGGTTTTTCCAATTATTTTTTAACAATAGAAATAAGATTTGGTTATTTTGGAATAATCCTTTTTCTATTAATGTCATTAATGATTTTCATCAGGTTGTAAAAGTGGATATTTCTTTTGGTGATTATCATGCTTTTGGCTCTTTTGTTTATCCTTCTTATAATAAGATTGAGAGGAGGATTCTTTGGGATCAATTATCTACTTTTTTCTACTGTTGGGGATTTCAAGATGGTCCTTTCTATGAATGAAAGGTAAGGGGGTTCTTCTCTGAATTTACATTCTATGGAAGATTTTTTGAATATGTTCCTAGATTGTAATCTACATGATGTTGGTTTTATTGGCTCTTAGTTTACTTGGAATAATCATAGACTTTGGCAATGTAAAGATTTTGCCTTATTTAATAACCATTGTCCTTTGACTTCAGTTGAACACCTTAGTAAAACTCTCTCAGATCATGCTTCTCTTTTGATTTCCATTAAGGATGCTATTCATAAAAATAATGTCATTAAACTTTTTTGATTTCAGAATATGTGGTTACAAGATAGTTATTTTCTTGATGCTATTGCTTCTAAAAGGTATGCTACTCTTGCTCCTCATGATTTTGCTTTTAGTATGAAGAGATTTTTGGCTTAAATTGAAAAGCCTTAAGCATCATAGTAATTGGTTGAATAGAAATTATTTCAAAAATCTTTTTGATAATATCAACATGGTGCAACAGGTGAAAGAATTGGATGAACATGTTATTAATGATTCCTCTTTTGCTCTAACCTTCAAGCTAAAGATAACCTCATTAAGTTTCAGGATATGGAGGAAACCTACTGGAGACAAAAGGCTACTTCTAAACATCTTTCGGAGGAAGAAAGAAATACTAAATATTTTCATGCTTTGGTTATGAAAAGGAGAGTTCTTAGGAAAATTCATAAAATCGAGAATTCTGATGGTTCTTGAATCATTGAAAAAGATGAAATTTTTTTCCTCTACTATTAACTATTTTAAAGATCTTTTAAATAAAAATTGTCAACTTGATCAGTTATCTAACATCTCTATCATTTCTTCTATTATGTCTCTTAAGGATATTGATTGCTTGGTTGTTCCTCCTTCAGATGAGGAAATTTTTAATATTTATAATGGTATGAATGATGATTCTGTTGTAGGGTCGTATGGCTACTCTACTTCATTTTTTCAAAAAGCTTGGTTTATTATTAAATCTGATCTTGTTAAAGCTGTGAGGGGTTTCTTTCTTGGGAATTATATTCTTAAATATTTTACTTCTACAAAAATTGTTCTTATTCCCAAGAAAGATAATCTTGACTTCTGGAATTATTTTAAACCTATTAATCTTTGTACTTTCTTTAATAAATTGATTTCTAAAATTCTGACTAGTAGGCTTGGTAAATTTCTTCCAAAGATTATTTCTCCTAATCAATCTAGCTTTGTGAAAGGTAAGACTATCTCTGACAACATCTTGCTTGCACAAGAATTAATTCATGACTTAAATGTGAAAACTAGAGGTGCAATTAACTATTTAAGCTTGTTATTACTAAAGCTTATGAGAACATTTCTTGGGATTTTTAACAGCATTCTTTCTTTATTGAGTTTCTCTACTAAATTTATCTCTTTAGTTAACAATATTTTTTGTAATGTTTGGTTCTCTTTAGTTACTAATGGTGAAGATTTTGGCTTCTTTAAGTCTTCCAAAGGTATTAGACAAAGTGATCATCTTTCTCCATCACTTTTATTATTGAATATTATCTCGTTAATTTTTTGTTTGAGAAGAATTCTAGCATGTATTTCAGGAATCTTGGTGGTTTAGCTATATCCCACTTAAGTTTTATTGATTACTTCATTATACTTTGCAATGGGTCATTATAATATTTTAAAAAATTGAAGGTCTTTTTGAATAAGTTTGAAAAGGAAAGTGCCCTCTTGGTTAGTACTCAGAAAAGCTATTTCATCCCCTCTGTTTCTATTTCTACTCATAGAATGAATATAATTAAGGATATTACTGGATTTTCTCATCAATTTCTTTCTATCAAGTATATAGGTTCTCCTTTAGACTATGGTCCCTGAGGTCTCACCTCCTTTTGATGAGGTTATCCAAAATATTCAGAATAAGATTTCTACCCTTGAATTTCATTTTTCTTTTGGTGGTAGATTAATTGTTACTAAAAGTATTCTTTACTCTCTTCCTTTTTATTCATTGCTTAATATTGTTCCAACTTCTCTTATTACTACGCAGATTGGAAGGCTTTTTAATAATTTTTTGGGGGGCTCTAGACTTTCGGCCAAAAGGATTAGTTGGTCTTCTTGGTCTAACATGTGTGGTACTTTATTTGAAGGTTGCCTTGGCTGCAAGTCCTTGTTGGATTCCACTAATGTTTTTCTTATAAACTTTGGTGGAATTTCGAAAGAATGTTAGTCTTTGGGCTAATTTTATGAATTACAAATCGTAAAATAAACATCCTTTAACTTGTAGCTATAAGCATGGTGACTTTATTGGCTAGAAACACCTTTGTGTTGTTAAATGGCAAGCAAAACCTCTCATTTTCTAGCGTATTAATAGTGGCTCCTCTTTCTTTTGGCAAGATAATTGGATGGGGGAGACATCTATTGATTCTATGCTTAATACTCACTCTACTTCTTTTTTGAAAGTTAATCATTTTATTTTAAATGGTGATTGGAATCATTCTCTTTTGTATGACTTGATTCACATTCCATTTGTAATAATATCATCAAGATTCTTATTGATGGTATTATTTTCAAGTTCTTTACAACATTTCTAGTAATGGTGATTTTTCCTTTAAAGATACTTGGCATCATATTAGAGATAATAAACCCTCTTCACTTTTCTTTTTCAAGATTTGGAATAACATTATTCCTACCTCTTCTTATATTCTTGTTTGGAGGATTTTAAGGGGTTTTATTGCTGTTGATTCTTTACTTTTAGAGAAAGGTTTTTATCTTCCTTCTAAATGCTTGTGTTTTTTTTATATTGAGAATGTTAGTCATGTATTTGTTAATGGTGCTATTGCCTCTAAAGTTTGGAATTGGTATAAGGACTTATTCAACCTTAATTATTTTAATGGTAATTTTAATTTAATGGAGCTCCTTAGCTCTGACTTTCTTAATACTATCAAAGGGCATATCAAAATTGTTATGGGTATGACTTTGATTTGGTTTATTTATTTTAGAAATGATGCTAAACATCGTAATGTACCTATGAATCATAAGAGGATTATTGCTATGACTGAAGAAAATAATTTTATCTTTACACAATGCTCGGCTTCTTAGTGGTACTCATTTTAGAGGTTACAAGTTTGTTGCATCTAAATTGGGTATTAAGTTTCCTAATTATGACTTGCGAACCTCTTATAAAATCATTTATTGGATTAAGCCTCTTAATTGTTGTATTAAAATTAATACGGATGGCTCTATTGCACTTAACAAGTCTGGCTATGGTGGTATTTTTTGTAATAATCTTGGGAGTATTATTTTGGCTTTTCTGACTCCTCTCTCTACTACTTTTGTTATTATTGCTGAACTGATGACTGTTTATCATGCTCTTAAGCTTTGTTTGGAGAGGAATTTTCTTTCCATTTGGTTAGAATCTAATGCTAAGATGGTTGTTACTATGAACTCTAAATCATAAGGGTAATGCTAAACTTTTCTATTTACTTAGAATATTAATGCTATTATTTCAAACTATCTTTTAAGATGACTCATATTTTGAGAGAAGGTAATGCTTGCACGACTTTTAGCTAGCTTGGAGTAATCTTTGATTTTACTTTGTTTTCCAATGATAAAATTCCAAAGAAATTAAGAGGCCTTTCTAACTTAGATAAAGTGGTTTGCCTTATGTCAGTTACTTAATTTCTTTTTCTCCTTCTATGATGGTGGTTGCTATCCCTTGTTCTTGGATGACTTTCTGCTTGGTCGGGTGCATTTTTTTAGGTTTGTTGGAAATGATGGCTAGGATGTTCCTTTTATCTTCTTTTGGTTGGTAGCCTTTTTTTTATTGTAACCCTTCTTTTGGAGTTTGGATGCTCACAAAATTTGGTTGCCCCTTTTTTCTAGCTTGAGCCTTTCTTTCTTTCCCACCCTTCCTCTTCTTTTATTTCTTGATCTTTCTCTTGATTTCCTTCTGGGTATTTCTTTTCTTTGCACGCTCGACTTCTACTTGTGGCTTCTACGCCCTCCCTCTCTGTGTTCTCTTTGTGGTCTTTGGTTTGCTTTTTTTTTTTTTTCATTTTCATAAGCTTCTTTTTCTTTTTCTTTCTTCTAGTTGTAATAGTTTGGGGATTTTTCTCTCTAGATTGATTGTAGCTCCTGAAATGTTAGTTTTGAGATTTCCCCTCTTAAGGACTTTTGTAATCCTTCTTTGTGGCAATAAAATTTCTCACCTTTGTGGGTTTTATCCAAAAAAAACCCTAAAACCTACAACAAACCCAAAACCCTAAACCCCCAAACCCTAAACTCTAAACCCTAAACTAAACCTTAAACCTTAAATAAAATGTCATTAGAGTAGGTCTAAGGAATGACCTAATCCTAACATAGTTATATGGTAGCTAAAGAAAAGAAAATATCTTCAAGAGACTTTCCCTTGATTATTAGAGATTTGAATATGCTAAACCCTAACCCTAAATCATATTATAATACCATATGTTATAGTATAATGTATCATCATATATTTGAGCATGTTAGTTATGTCTTTTTTTTGTTATAAGATGTTTTGAAATGTTTTAGTATATTATGGTATTGTGCCCTATAGTTTATATTAATATAAATCCTAAAAATATTGATTTAATAAATCAGATGTTGAAATTTGTTAAATTTGAAGTGGGAATTAGGTTGTAGTACCAAAGGTGTGCTATGCCACTTGTAGTCTAAAAAGTAAGATTTTATGTTCAAAATAAATATTATATGTTGTACCATAGTATATCATCATATATCATAATATTTTACTCTATGCGTTTTGAATTCTTTAAGTATTTTGAAATCATCCAGTCAAGCCTACACCAGCATTATTTATAAAAATGTTGATTTAGACTTTAAAATGGTGGAATTTGGCCAATTCATAATAAGTAGAGCATGGCATCATAATATATTGTTTCAATTTAAAATTTGTAAGTGATATGACTAAAATATATAGATTTTATTATTTTGACTATTTTATGATTTTTTATTTGAAGCAATCCCTTGTGATGTGATATGCAATATAATATAATATAGTATGTTATAATGTATTATAATATAGGATGCCATAACATAGTGTAGCATCATGCATTATATCATACTATTGTGCATTACTACTTATTATTTAGCATATTTTAGTTTGTTATAGTATGATGTGGTAGAGTTTGTATTAGTATAATTCATAAAAATATTAATTTATAGGCTGAGATGATGGGATTTCGCCAAATTTAAGCTAAGCTTTAGGGAACATCATTGGGGGTGTGCTCTGGTGTGTCATTTAATCAAAAGAAAGAAATTTTGCATCCAAAATAACTGTTCATTTTTCAACCAAATTTTATAAATTTTTTACTTAAAGTGATTCATTTAAAGGTGTAATGTAAGATAATATATTATATGAAAGCATATTAAAATATAATGTACATAATAATATAACTTCACATATATATGAATGTGGTGGTGTGTTACTAAATGCTATTTTACATATTAGTATGTTTTACTATTATTATAATACATTGGGTTAAAACTCATAATAATATTAATTTGAAGGTTGAGATGGAAGAATTTGGCCAAATTCACATCACACACCAAGAAGCAACACCAAAAAAAATGCAATTTTGTACCATTTCTAATAGAAAAATAACAATTTTACATCCAAAATGAACATTATTCATATTTTGAGAAAATTTTATTATTTGTTCCTTTTAGGTGATTCTAATGTGGTGTAATGTTAGATAATATATTATATTATATCAAATTATAATATAACATCATAGTGTTAATTCCCACTATAATATGTTTAGCATGATATTGTATAGTTAGTTTGAGCTTGCACCATCAGAAATCACAAAACGTTGATAACAATGTTAAGATGATGTAATTTGAATAAATACAATGTTAGGCTTTTGGTTGAAGTATTAAAGGTGTGCATAAGAGAAGAAATAAGATTTGATGAGAATTTCATGTCAAGGACATGGAGGGAGATCCTGAGGATCACATGTGCATTGGACATGACATGTGAAGGGTCTATAGAGGGCATAGAAGAAGAAAATTTGTTGGGGATAAGGTTTGAATTTGATTTGATTATATTTATGGAAAGAAGATATGATAAGAATCTATAATCCACCAGGGTTTAAGATCAAATCAGCTTTAATTTATTTTATTTTAATTGATGTAGAGGCACATCTACTAGAGATATGGGCTAGAGTCCACCGGGGATCAAGTATATGAGCCTTCCACTAGGGAAGCAGATTCAAGCTATCTGTTGGGGATTGAGTTTGAGTTTGATTTCATAGATTTTTTTTGGGGATGTATCCACTAAGAATAAGTGTTCGGTTGGATTTCTATGATTTAGGCTCAACTAGAGGAGTTAGTTTAATTTGGCTCCATTGGGGAGGTTGGTTTTGAATTTGATTTGTTTGCTTGACTTGTTTATATTTGATTTGGGGCTCCAATGGGTGTGATTCAACTCCACTGGGGAAAATTAGATCGTTTAATTTAATAATGTATGGAGCCTATCAGTGCGATGGACCCGAGAAGGGGCTATATCAACCTTAACCTAAGATTTACAAATCCAAATGGATAGTCTATGATGTGGGTAAAGCTAGCCAACCTAAGGGGTTGCCTTTCAGTGTGCAATGATTATGCTAGGAAGAAGGCATAGTAGACTTAAATCTTCCAAAGTGAGGAACAATCATTGAGGTGACCTGTTGGATGCACAATAAATTGAACTTGACAAGGGCGACTACTGAGTGAATGCTGCTGGGGATTATGTCAACTCAAAAGTAGTTAAGATTAATTTTACCTTAATTTAATATCATTTGATATGGTTTTTTTGGTTTAGTTTGATTTTGAATTGAGGGCATAACCATTAGATATGTGAGGTCAGTCAAATTTAACAGATTTAATTTATGGACCATGTCAATGTGCGATGGACCCACTAAGAAGAGGCTATATCGGATTTGTCCTATCTTAGATTTACAAATCCAAAGGGATAGTCTACTAGCTGTGGGGTAGAGCTAGCAAACCTAAGGGGTTTCCTTTCGGTGTGCAACAGCTATGCTAGGAAGAAGGCTGTGGTGAATAAATTCCTATATGGAGTCACCTTCAAATCGGTGGGGAGAAAGAAAAAAATGGACCTATAGAAATTCATCTCGGTAAGATGCCATGCAGATCTGCAGATGTACTTATTCAGGTGATCAGGTACATCATCAAGGAAATAGTGTACTATCTTGAAAGATAGAAAACACTACCCTTTAATGGATCTAATCACCTCAATAAGGACTCTAAGGATGATGCATATGTACCAGAGATTCTTCCCCTACTTTACATGAAAAGTAAAGGAGGGTTTATTTTAAAGCGTTGTTAAGTTCCTCTGAGGGGCAAGCCCCATAATTAATTACATCTTAAAGGATGATGAGATCCCTTAGGAAAACTCTCGATTAAGAAAAATGATCATTATCTTTGAGGATTTCAATAGGAAAGGACTATCAATCGATTGGTTTATCTTTGAAGATCAAAATGAGATTGATTAAAAGAGGGATTTATTATTGAAGTCACAATGAAAGATAAGTAGAAGATACCCACGATGCTAAGAAACCTAGTGAGCATCTCAGACTATCCTATAGTTGGGCTTTACATTTTGAAATTGATTTAATTTGTTTAAGTTGAATTTTCATTTAGATTTTTTAGGACTTAAGATTCCTTAACATAAGATTAAGGAAATGCCTAAGAGGTGAGGAATTATGCTTATGGCCTAAAGGAGAAGTAACCTCAACCTAAATCTAGGGAGCTTCGGCGAGGCCGGAAGCACAACCTAAATCTAAGGCAAAAATGGGTAATTTGGTTTGCCTCCATAAGAGGACAAACCACACTTGACTTATACCAGTGGGTGGCCAACTAACTCCTCCTACGATTTTAAATACATGTAGACTAGTCTTTATGCTTATACAAGATAGCTAGACTTTTTTATTTAAAAAGACACAAAGTCCTTAAACTCACTCCCTAAAGAGACTAGATCATGTAAAGGGACATGCTTCAAATGACCTAAATCTAATGCAATTAAAATTTTATTTTATTTTTATTTAGACAAATATTTTGACTCAAGCAAATAGGATTTTATGACTAATGCATGAAAAAGAAGATTATTGGCCAAAAATAGAACGGAGGAGGTGAGTTTCCACCATGGCTCTCAAAGATCAAGTTGGGTTCTCGCAAGGTAGAGCCCTCCAATCAAGAGTGAAATAAGATGCATTTGTGCATGATATTATATAGAAATGCTCATCCTAAGGGTTGCTAATTCTTTTATCTTGATTTTAAACCGGTGAGGTTATGAGTTGTTTAATTTGAATTTGAATTGTTAAGTTGGGTAAAATATTTATTTTTTCCCAAAGAGCCTAATCCACATCCAGGCCATACATGAAGCAAGGAAAAAACTAGGAAAATCATGCCACTTAATGAAAAATCTAAGCAAATCATCAATCAATTTATAAAGCTAATCACAAAAAGAATAAATGGCCATTATGGGGCACCACTACACAAGCCCAAAAATATCAAATGTGGGTAGCCGAGCTCTACCGTTACAAAACTAAATTACAAATGAATTAAATTACAATTAAGCAAAGGAATTCATTATTATGGGGGTCTTCAAGCTTTATTCTTCTTTCTTCTTTTCTTTCTTCTTTCTTCTTTTCTTTTCTTCTTTGGTTCCTTCTTGATGGTTGGATGGTAGATGCTCCAAGGCTCATATGGTGCATAAGATAGATCTTATGACCAATGCTCATCTAATCCCCATAAAAAATCATTCAAAATCCTAATTATACAAATTTTTGCATGAAAAGGGAAAAGTGGAAATCTAACTAACACCTGCAAAAAAAGATTAGATAAAACACACCACACAAATCCCAAGCATGTATATTGGACTTATCACCCCAAACATGGGTGACTAAGTCCACCTAGCCTATGGATTATGCTTAGGGGTATAAAGCATCTGCAAGCAAAATCATTTATATTTTTATTATGATAGCGCCCCTTAAGCACAATCCCCTGCAAAAAAGAATAGTTAGACTAAGAACATCCTACCATTCATTCTATGAGCATACACCCTAACATCCAGTCTAAAACATATATCACAAAATGAAACATAAAATCAAACCATGCACCGACTTAACCTAAGGCTAGAAGTGGTGACTTAATTTAATGTGTGCTTTGAAGGTTTGTGTGGTATGCTTTATTAGGTTCAAATTTTCTAAGTGTGAAGGACATGTTCAACTTAGAGGAAGGTTTCATTTAAGTTGTTTATTTATTTTGGGTTGATTTTATTTCATGTTTTAATTTGGTTTAAGTGAAACCTACAATTAATTACTAGTTATGAAGAGAGAGAGAAGAGAACTTCTCTTTCCTTAAGTAATTTTCTAAAGTGGGTTCATATTTTAGTTTCATTTAGGTGAATGTTTTGATTACATCTTTTAATCAATCTAAGTTTAGATAAAACCTAAACAAACCTATTCAAAGAGAAAGGCATTTTAAGATTAAATAAAATGAATCAAAATTCACATAACACACATTACTTCATCTCTTTCCCAACATATATATATATATAACTTGCATATGGATGGACCTAAGCATATCTATACATGAAAATGAGTAGTTAACACACTTTATGATGCATGCTAAGTCATCCATTTATGAAAATTTAGAAGTTGAATATGCATGATTTTTCTTAAGTAGAAAAGGTTTTCCTTATCCAAAATTTTTACATGAAAGTAAGAAAGGCATAAGTGAGTACAACATTGTTAACGAGGTGTAAGGTACAAGACCTACTTAGGGCTACTTAAAGCCTCAACCTTGGGGTTGTCGGACTAATATACCACTTTCTTTAAACAAACATGCATACAAAAGAAATGAAATAGAAAAAGGAAGTTGCAAAAGTTGTTTAATAGATTTATTTTGTTTATGAAATTTATGTATGTAAGTGTAGGTAACCCTTCTTAGATGGTAGCATAGGGATGATATATGATATGAAATTAGGTGAGCATTAGGTCCTTTTCAAATGAACCTTATATCTCACCAAATTCCTATTCAAAACTATACCAACATAGGAGAGAAAGGAAACCTATACTAAGCATACTTTTATAATATTTCACATGCAAGCTTATAATTAAAGTATAAGTAGCATACTTTCAGATTTCATATTTCATTTATAAGTTTTGAAAATAATTTGGATTTAGTAGTGATAATAGCCACTCATATTTTATTTTAGCCAACACATGCACATTTGACATAAAGTAAACAATTTCATTTAAAATTTGAAACATGAAATTATGAATGCATGAAATCACATGGCATACAACTTAACATGTTGGGGAAAGATTCAAAGTAATGAAAGCATGTAAACAAACTCACTTCACTTAAATCCTAAAGACATTCTTATAGAATAAGAAAATTTAGAATAAATCAAAGTGAATTTCAAAGTAATTTTTGTTTAGTTTGAAGTTTGATTTAATTTTGAAAAGGTGAGATGAGTTTACTATTCCTAACCCATTCCCACATGTGTTTTATATTTTTGTTTAATTTGTAAATAATTAGATCCATTTTTTATGTATTGATTAGGTTAAGGTATGAATTAAGTAACTCTTACCTAGACCACCTTAGAAGAATTAACTAAATAATTATGAGTCAATGAGATGACATAAAACCCACAAAGAATTTAAATTTGCAATGCACCTAATAATGAAAAGGCCTAATGCAATTTGGCTCACAATTAAAAGTTAATTAAGCTAAGGGGTTAGCTTAAGTAATTTCAAAACACCCTTTCATACTTATGAATGGGGTTTTGATTTTCTTAATTGAACTTAGGCTATTAAACACCTAAGCATCTACCCAAGGTAGATTAATTAAGTTCTAACTTTTTAGAATTTTAAAAATTGATTAAGAGATAATTAATGAATTAACCCTTAATTAAGAGGAGATTAAGAAGAAGAGGAGGTTTAGGGAATAGCTTAGGGAAAACCCTATACCATATTATGCTTTAATTAGAACATAATTAGAAATCACATGCAATTACTCAAATCAAGCCTTCGATAAATCCCAATAAAATTAAGTGAGACAGAGGTCATTCCCTAAAACTTACCCAAGAAATTTGGATTAATCAGAAGCTTAATCAAAGAGTAATTAGTAAAATACACTTTATAATAAAACCCAAATTTTGAGAAAATCATAATTAAAAACTCATCAAAATTAATTTTAAAATGTTCTAGGTTTAATTATCTATCCAAAGCATTTTATTTCATATTTTTTTTGAATTTTTTATGAAGAGTTATGCATTTTTGAAGATCCATGGATTAATCAAAAATTAATTAAGCATTTTTAATTAACCCTAAGTAATCCCTAGCTCGCCGATGTGTGGCGGTCAACTTTACACGCATCTGAGGGGTAACTTAAATGTCACATCCCAAATGGTGGCGAGCAGCTTATATTCTATGTGTCGATCAAAAATCAGCTAAGGATTCACCAACAGTTTATAAAGGATAAACAGTTCACTAAACATGCTAAATAATCTCATCTGTCCATCTAAAATGCGCAAATGGATGGTTGAGATGACTCAAGTTCTTCCCCTTGATCAAACAAGACTGTCCATGATCAAGGGGAAGATCCAAGCTTGATCTAGCATTGAATCAAACCAAAATTAACCCACACCATCTAGAGGCAGCGGCAAATCCAATGGTCAAAATTGATGAGGTAAAATTTCTTTCAAAGCTCACACCACATTGAGTTTAGTGATCAAAAAATTCCATACCTCACCAGAGGTGATCATTGGTGCTCCGATTGATGAAGCTTTTAGTGGAGATGAAGCCCTGAAATTCTAGGCCTTGGGATTGAGTGGCTTGCTCTATGGACCAACACCACTTGAAGATCATTGCTTTAATCCAATTGCTCCTCTCCTTGCTATGGGAACTCCAATGGAAGCTTGAGTGAGCTCGAATTGGTCCTTAGAAGAAGTGTGGGAGGCAATCAAGTGTAAAGAAGTTGGCAATTCACTCTACCTCCCTATTTTTCACTATTCAAAAAGAAGAAGAAAGGAAGAGCTCTAGGCTTAGATCAATCCCTAATGGATCCTCGCTTCCTATTCTTTCACCTTGAGTGTGTGAAAATAGAAGTGAATTAGGAGTATCTCCCCTTGAAGGATCGGGCTCAATGGTCTTGCTATTTTGATCCAATTGATTGGGAGGGTTGTTTGATCTATTTTGAGTGTGCACATGGTCGGTTTGATCAAGAATGGATTGCCAACTTCCCATGTGTTGAATTTGAGCTTAAGAGAGTTTGAAATTTCAATTTTAAGCTGTTGGGTTTGGTCTAGGGACCAAATGGGGTGACCCAAACCATTGGGTTGGGTGCACCACTCATCATTAAGTCCCTTGAGCTTTTAGGAAAGCCTCAAGTGATTGTGAAGGGTATGACCAAATTACCTATGGGTTAGGCCAAAATTTGTTGTTCTATGGCCTAAGGGTAGGATGGTCATTTTGCTATTTTCCACTTTGGACATGTTGGGTATGTGGAGAAACTAGGTTTGACCAAGTTTCATTGGATTTGGAATCCATTTGATAGGGTTTGGCTCATGTTGACCCATTTAGGTCAAAATGGGTCAACTTGGGTCAAGTGAATAGGTCAAATTGGGTCAAACCAAGGTTGGGTCAAGTTCATATGACCATTTGAAATATTTTGGTGGCTTTGGTTTGGTTCAATTTGGTATATATTTGGTTTTGGCTCATATGACTTCACTTAGGTCAAATGGGTCAAGTTGACCTATTTGACCCATTTGACCTATTTGAGGTAGGTCAAGGTTAGGTTAGTCATATGGAGTGGATTTGTATCTTTTTTTCCAATCAATTTGGGTTAAGTTCAATTTTGGCTCAACATGACCCCTTTAGGTCATGTTGGGTCTAAGGTCAATTGGGCTGGTTGGGTCTAGTTGGCCAATTGAGGCTTTGGTCAAGTTCCACAAGTGATTTGGGATGGACTTGACCCATTGGTTCCAATCAATTTGGCTTAGATCAAGTTTTGACACATTTTGACCCTTTAGGTCAAAATGGGTCAACTTGGGTCAAGTGGCCAATTGGGCTAGGTTAGCTCTGGATCATTCAAACATAGGTTATGAGTGAACTTAGATTAATGGTTTCAATCAATTTGGCCTATGGTGGAATTTGGTTATGTAAGGTTTCATTTTAGGTTAAGTGTTGACTTGGTCAACCCTTAGGTTTGACTTGGTTTGACCTAATTTGGTTGATTGATCATCCCATGATTGTTGATCATGATGAGAGGGATATATGAGTTTGGTTCAATCCAATTTGGTTAGGATCAAAAGTTGGCTCATAAGGTACTTTAGGTCACTTTGGGTCAAGTGAAAGTGGGTCAAATGGCTTGGTCAAAGCTTGATTTGAAGTTGATTGATCTTGTATATGGACTTATGATTGAAATATAAATCCATTTACAAGTGTTTTGAAGTCAAATGGATTTAGATCCATTTGAAAATTTCATATTCAAAGGAAGGATATGAAAGGGTCTTGGGTTTGATTTTTGAATTAGGTTTTGATTGAGTGATTGAAGTTTGGTTTTACATATGAGCTCATGATTGTAGGATTGATTAAACCATGAGAAAAAAATCAAGAGTTTGGCTTGATTTGAAAGTGATTTGACTAAGTTCAAGATTTTGGCTTGAAAGGCTTAGATTTGATTTTGAGTGGATTTGAGTTTGATTTTGGAATTGATTTTGTTTGTTTGAATTTATATTTCATTTATATATGTGAATATAAATGATAATATAAATTGATCATTAGAAAATTTTAAGTATTTGAAGTGGTTTAATCATGATTTAGGTTAAATCCATTAAATGGAATCTAAAGGATTTTTTGGAATTTTTAAATTGAAATTTAATTTTTGAATTGGATTTGATTGATTTATATTTAGATTTCATTTATAAATGAGAATATAAATGAGGATAGAAAAAGTTTTGAGAAAATCCTATGAATTTGAAATTGTTTGATCATGATTTATGTTAAATCTATTAAAGGGAATTTATACGATTTAAGGGAATTTCAAGGATTTTAAGTTTGGAATTTAATTTGTGGGTTTGATTTGATTGATTTAAAATTATATTTCATTTATATATGAGAATATAAATGAGAATATAAATAATTTTTGAGAAAATATCATGAATTTGAATAGGTTTGATCAAGGTTTAAGATTGATTTTGGCTAAGTCTTTAATGGAAAATTAAAGGGACTTAAGAAAATTTCATGAATTGATTTAGAATTTTGAGTTTAGTTTGATTGATTTGAATTTAAATTTCATTTATATATGTGAATATAAATGAGAATATAAATGGATTATGAGAAAATCTCAAAGGTTTTAATCAGTTTGGATCATGATTTTGGTCAAGTCCTTAAGGGAAGAGGCAAAATTTGGACTTACGAATTTTTGATGGATTTTGATCATTGGTTTCAATCATGGATTTCAATCATATGGAGTTGATTTGGATTTGAAGAAAATCAAATAAGATTGATTTGGAGTTTTACTTGAAAGAAGGAAAGTGAGGAAAGGTTTAAGCTAAGGGTAGGAGTTTTCCTAACACCCCTAAGGCATGACCTATTCCTATGGCTAACTCTTTTAAGTCTTCTAGGGCTATGTTGAGTGTCCACCTAATCACTAGATGTGTCATAAGACTAAGGAACTCTTAAAGTCTAAGAGAAGTCCTATGTCTAAGATAGAGGGGTTGAGAGCTCATCCTAAAAATGAGGTCAACAAAGGGCGTCCAATAGGTGTGGTGTGAGTGACAAGGAACACCTCATGTATTGGTGTTGACTGAAATGATCAACAACACCAAGAGATCACAAGCACTAATAGAAACAATCTATCCATAACCCAAGGAAAAGAAAGAATCTAGAGCTTAGTGCAATGTGGCTCTACTTATGTCTAAGACATAAGAGAGAGAGAAGAACCCCACTAAGGGATAGAGTGTGAACCTTCCACTAGGAAGTTCAAGTCATCCACAAGGGGATGAGAGGTTTGATTTGATTCTAATTTTTTAGGTTTGAATTTTAGAATGAACCTATTGGTTTGCAATGGGTTATCTTGAATAGGAGCCATGGAGGCTAAGACCTAACTTCAGTTACCAATCCAAAGGGATAGTCTACTAAGCACATAGTAGGACCAACCAAAGGGATGCCTTTGGTGTATAGCAGTTGTACTAGAAGAAAGCATAGTAGACTTACATCCTCCAAGTAAGGATGTTGCTAGGGTAATTGGCAAGGCAATAGACAACTAGGTGAGTGAATGCCAGGGGACTTAGATTAACTCAAAGATAGTCAAGATTGATTTCATTTTCGAAATTTATTTTATGGATTCTGTTAGTTTATAATGGGTCACACTAAGAAGGAGCTTATAGAAGCTTAGACCTATCTCAAATTTACTGAACCAAAAGGGAGTAGCTTCCAAGCCGATGGGAGTATTATCTGACCAAACGAGTGCCTTTTGGTAAGCAATGATCAATTTAAGTGAAGAAAGCGGACTCAAAAGACCACTGTCAATTGCTTTGGGCAATAAATCTGAACGACCTAGGCTGCCATTATGTTCATGCTAGAAAAATATGTCATAATCTTCCAAAGCGAGAATGACTGGGGAACCTTGCTTATCAAAATAGATTAAACCTGGTGAGTTGACTTGGATTTATCTTAACTCATGTAGTTAGGCAATTCTATAGGGAGTTTGTTGACCGCCCAAAAGATAATGCACTTGGGAAAAGGGGGGGGGGGCTTAAATTAATCCACAAGATTAATTTTTTATTTATTTATTTTAGTTTTATTTATTTATCATGGACCCTATTAGTTTGTGAGGGATCAAATTGAAAAGCTTATATTAGCCTAGACCTATCTTGATTTCTGAACCAAGGGAGAATTTGTGCATCACTAAACAAATTTTCCAACCATGGTGGCTACTAGGAAAGGGGCTGTCCAATCCAAAAGTAACCTAATGTCTAAATGGGGTCACAAAGACTTGATCCAAATAGAGTGCCCATAAGGGATGGGGCGAGGGCTTAATCAACACCAGAAGATGACATGGCTAGTATATCCAATAGGTATTCGGTGTCCAACTCAAGGAGAAATCTCGGAGACTCATATCCGCTAAGAGTGGTGTACACACCGGGTGAGTCGCTGTCAGCATAGTGAACATCAACCAACCTAAGGTGCCCGTTGGTTTGCAATAATCAGCCTAGAAAGAAAGCTCGGGGACTCACATCTTTCTATAGCGGGCCTGGGATAGTCTCTTCTTGACATAGGTGCTATCCACCTAGGGCACTCTTGAGTGAATGCCACTAGGGGACTTATATCACTCAAAAGTAGTCAAGAGGAAAGAGCCTGGGACTTATCCTAAGCCTCAAAATACTCAACCTAGTTAGAACATGATGGCTAGTTCAAGAAGAAAGCAGGACTCACATCTTCTTAAACAATCATGAGGTAGCTTGGGCAGTGAAGCATACCATATTAACAAGCTCATTGGTTTGCAATGATCAAGTTAGAAGAAAAGGGACTCACATCTTCCAACAAATGACCACAGGGTGACATACTAGCAAGTAGCATGTAAACCACCTAGAGCACTAATGAGTGAGTGTCATAGGGGCTTGCTCCCATATCAGAATAACTCAAGATAAAGGATTTATGTTTGTTGTTGTGCATGTGCTAAAAGGAATAGGATGCCTCTGGGGGACTCTTACACCTACCTTAAAACATGCTTAGAAATTATGAAATTATGTCACGGATGGCAACAAGAATTCCCACTAAGAAAGGATGCCGCTTGGATTCTCTCACACCTGGCTTAGTTATGCTAATCAAAATAGGATGCCTCTTGGGTTCTCTTACACCTATTCTAATAGCATTGAGAGATTGTGTTTGTGTTGTGAAAGAGGGATAGGATGCCAGGACTCTTACTACCTAAACAATGTGATTCAAAGACAAGCAAACAACACTTGAAAGAAGAAGATTTGATGAATGGAATCAATTTTTTGTTCTTTTATTAATAATTATTTTCAAACATGATTTATTTCATGGGTAATATTTCTTTAGATAGAGCCCATTAATTGGAAGCATTGAGTGTTCCCCTTTACAATCAATAAGCCGATAAGATCCTCCTTGGTAGGCCTTCTCTATGACATAGGGGCCTTCCCAAGTGGGTTCAAACTTGCCTCCCATCTTTTGATGGGCAACAATTGGTCTCCTTAGGACTAACACAAGTTCTCCTACTTAGAAAGGCGGACCAACTTGTTGTGAGCTTGAATCATTTTGGCCTTGTACAACTCGAGATTTTGGCATGCAGTAGGCCACTCTCCTCAAACCTTGAGCTCTTTAACTACTTTGCATTCTTCTAGTGATTTTGTTACCAATGCTATCCTTAGTGATGGGAGTTGAACTTCTAAAGGAAGAATGGCTTTGGACCCATACACTAAGGAAAATGGGGTAGGAGTTGGAGTTTGGTATAGTGCTGGTAGGCCCACAAGGCTTCAACCAACTCATTCCATTTGTATCTTCAGAGTTTTCTTTAGTATATGGATGAGAGTTTTGTTGAATGCTTCTGCTAAACCATTAGCACTGGGGTAGTAGATGGTGGAGTATCTCCAATCTATACCATGTCTTTTGGTGAAGCTATTGATCTTAGTTCTTTTAAATGCAGTACCATTATCTGATATAATTTGTCGAGGCACCCCAAACCTATATACGATATGGTTCCTTAAAAACTGAAACACATGGTGAGTTGTGACTTCTTTGGGATGGCTTTCACTTGGAAAAGTAGTCATAGCGACTAAGATGAATCGATGACCCTTGGAAGAAGGAGGATCGATCGAACCTACAATGTCGGTACCCAACACTCAAATGGCCATGAAGCCAATGTAGGGTGTAGAATGTTGGGTTGGTGGAGGACCACACCATGCTCATACCACCTCCTAGCTACATCCATGCAATCTATAATCATAGAAGGCCAGCAGTATCTAAGTCTTTTAATCTTCATCTTCATCTTTAGACCGGATTGATGCGCTCCACATAGACTTAAATGTACATTGGTTATAATGCCACGGGCTTCATGTTTGTCTAAACAACATAACCACATTTGGTCAAAGGACCATCAGTACAAGGTGCCATCAACAAGAGCGTAGAAAAGAGCTCTCTATTTTACCTGATGGGCTTGTGATTTCTCTTGAGGTAGTTTATAGTGTTCAAGTAATCTATGAATGGTTGCCTCCAATCTAGCTCCTTGTCCATTTTGGCAATGACAACCTCCTCTTCAAGAGAAAGTCTCTCGATGAGTTCAGATCAATAAGGGATGACTCTATTTTGGACCCTTATTGAAATGGACTCATCTTCATGCGATCTTTGGCAAGTTTTTCCAAAGCATTTGCTACTACATTCTCTGCTCAGGGAACCTTGTAGATGGTGACTTCAGGAATCTGGGCCAATAGCTTCATGGTATACTGTAGTAATGATGGGTTTGAGAACACGGTAGGACCAATCGGTTGATGACCAACAGAGAATCCCTAAAGATGTTGATGCTCTTGACATTGATAGTGATGGCTAACTCCAAATTTACAATCAAAGCCTCATACTCGGCTTTGTTGTTGGTGTAGGGTTGGAAAGATAGTATGAGAATCTCATCACATCATGGTTTGGAGTTAGAAGAACTATTCCTACCCCTACCTTTCATGGGAATAGATCATGGTGCTTCACCTTTAAGAAAAGAAGTAGCACCATCAAAATATATCTCCCATCGGTGGTTGTCGGCCTCCCCTAAGTTCATGATTTGTTCATCGGGGAGATCATCACTAAGCGAAGAATTAGCAGGAAGTGGGTATGCTGCTAAGAAATCCACTAGTGCTTGTTCTTTTATCACATGGAGGGGTACAAATGTGATATCAAACTACGAGAGTATCATGGACCAATGAGCCAAATGTCTAGAAAGCATTGGCCGTGTCATGAGGTACTATAATGGATTGGTTGAGAGATCAAGTTCACCTTATGAGAAAGCATGTAGTGTAAGATGCAAAGATCAAAGCTAGGCAATGTTTCTCAATAGGTGGATAGTTTGCTTGAGGATCGATGATGGGTAGTAGTGCACTCCTTCCCTTCATCATTGGCTTGGGCCAATAGAGTGAGAGTCATCCAATGTAGTAATATAAAGGATTGGCACACGGATAGTAACTAGACTGGCTTCACCAAGTACTCTTTGATGTCTTCAAGGCATGCTAGCACTTATCATCCCACTTGAACTTGGCATCCTTTTTGACAAGTGTTGATGTAAGCATCTCCACGATAGGTTTGAGGGTAAATTCTAAGATAGCTTTAATCTTTTTAGGATCTATTTCTATTTCTCGATGTTGAATAATAAAACCAAAGAATTTCCCTGAAGTGACTTCGAATGCATGCTTTAGGGGTTTCATCTTGAGGTTATATTATCTTAACCATTCGAAAACTACTCTCAAGTCAAAGAGATGGTCTTCCTTTTCTAAACTCTTGACTACTAAATCATCAACATGCACTCAACGATGATGGATGAGCTCATTGAAGATCGAGTCATGTCCGTTGGTATGTAGCACTAGCATTTTAAGGTGAAAGACGACCCTATAATAGAAGATTTGATTAGGGTTTCGGTGTTTCTTTCATCTTTAGGAGACATCTTGATTTGGTTATAGCGGATGACCCATCCATGAAAGAGAAGACATCATGAGATGAGGCAATGTCCACCATTAATTAGTATAGGAAGAGGAAACTCATCCTTAGGACATGCCTTATTTAAGTCCCTAAAATTGATACAAATGAATTTGGCATTCTTCTTCTTAACTAGATGACACTAGCTAACCGTAGGATATTTTTCTTCCCACGATGAAAAATCGATCAATTTCTTGACTTGAAATGACCTGTTGTTCAACTTCTAATCATGCGCTAGGTGCTTGCTTAATAGGGGTAATGTTAGATCTATTGCTAGCTTGTGGACTATATGAGATAATCGCATTTCCTCATAACTCCATGAAGCGTCTTTAAACAGTCAATAGCCTAACTAAGTCATTGGTTTCTTCTTCATTCAGCAATGAACTAATGTATGTCGGGCGAGGATTTTCTTCTATCCCAAGGTTGATTTCATTAAGCTTGTCGATTGTTGAATGAATCTCCTCTTCAAATTTTGGTGATGCCTCTTTGACTTGGAGATCATCTAAAGTTTCTAAACACACACTCTCATAAGAGTTGGGGATGTGTGAGAAGAACCTATCAAACTATAATTGGTTGGTAACAACTAGGCAATAATCTTCATCATCGACGGACCCACTATGTCGAATCCTAGTCCTACTCTTGATTGTGCTTCCCTACTTGTATTGTTCCATAGCTTTTTGAAGTATTCTGACCTATGCTTGGACCAAGTGTGAGGAACTAAACCTTTCTGTATAAGATTTTGAACACAAGGTGAGTAAAAGCCAAAAGGTAATTCCATTAATTCTTTAAAGTATCTTCCTCAAGTCTACATCAAGACTTGAGGATGATGAACCCAAAAAGAACCTCTTCTTCATGTCATTGGAAGACTTAGGGACTTCCTTAACTACTAAACCTTCAACTTTAGAGATGTAAGTGAGGTTAGAGCTAAGGTTCCCAACTTGATAGTTTCACATAAACCAAATTCAAATACTTTGCTTTTCTTGGAGGCGTGGTCTTTGTCTGGCTCAAAGTCACCTCCAATGGAACCCATTGAGAGGGGTTGGCTGGTATACTAATCACATTATATTCATCCTCCAAGCTAAATTCCAAGTCTATGTGAATAGTAAAGGTACTCTTATGAACTGGAACATGACCTCTATTGGCTGAAGGCCAACTAGGGGGTCTCCCACCTCAGAACCTCTATTTTTGCCTCGCCTCTTGGTGGAGGTTGAGCCATTCTACACATGTCCATATGATGGAATGAACTGTGGGTGGAATGTGATATCTGAGATCCACTTCTTCTTCAATTCCCTTTTGTGCTAGGACTTTCCTTTTCTTTTCATTTTCTTTTATCTTTTCTTTTGCTTCATTTTCTTTTGATTTTGCATTTGCATTTAAATTTTGTCCAAGTTCACAGAAAGGGTGTTTTGAGGAAGATAGTAGGTGCATCCTCATAGATCTCAACTTTCTAGCGAAAATGGCTTTTCATCCCCTATTAACGGTACTCAATTCCATCTTTTGAACTTGCTTGATGAAGGAAGGATGGAATGATCTTCTGATGTATCCAGGCCTACCAAGTAGCGGTGAATGAAGTATTTGAATCAATGATGTAGAACTTTGCTTCAGTCTTCCAATCACCGATCTCTAATGGTAACACTATAGAACCTAAATCCCGCTCACCTTGATCATTGAATCCTCTCAACATCATCCTATCTCCTCAGAGTGTAGAGATGTTGATCTTCAAGTAGGCAAGGGTCTTTAGACTCATAATATTTACTAATGCATCTGAATCCATGAGAACCTTAGCGAGTTTGAACATGTCCATGTTGACTGTGATGTAAAGGGGATGGTTGTGCTCCAAGTCCCTAGTAGAAGGTTTTCATCTGTGAAGGTGATCCATTGGGCTTCTTTTGCATAATGTGCTTCCTCACCTATAGCGGTCAGCTGAGCTAAGCATATTTCAAGATCAAGGAGAGCCATTAGTGATTCCTCATCTCTTTGGATAAGATGAGGGCATCATATATGCTTAGCTTAGATGGCAACTTTCTTAGATGAGAAAGGATGTTGTAGTCCACTCGGCTGTCTTCCAAGCATATCCAAGGGTGGAGCATCTTGTGAAAGGGCTTCTTGATCTTGAGTACCAATGACTTGTTTCCTCTATCTAGAGGTGCTACCCTAGGAGGTAGAACCTTGCCACTACGGAGGTTGACTTCGATAATCTCTTGAGGCAAGGTGGTGCCAAGTTCTACACACACTTTGAGTCTATCTTAAAGGTGAACCCAAGATATATTGAGTTGGAAAGTGCAACTCTGAATCAAAAAGAGGAAGATCAAAATTATTATAGTTAATTAGACTTGAAGAGTTATTTTTAGGAATAGAAGAAGACAACTCATCAGAAGAGACACAGATGTAATTCAAATCAGCTTTATTCTTCAATTTTTTGGAATTATTTGGGGTACAAAGTAGAAGTCAAGTAGAGTGAGTGGAGTAAGGGATTTGATGCCCTTATCCGTTGATACAAGAGTTCTACTAGTAGAAGAAATAGAAGAGCTAGAAATGGTAGAAGTCATGGTGTGGGAAGCTAAGAGAGGCATGTGGTGGTGAGCTAAAGGCTATCTTAGGACACATGCTCGAGCTCCCACTTTCCTAGAGTTGGCTTTGCAACAACCTTCCTTAGTGTTGAAGGTTTGAGGTCAAGCACTTGTAAGGAAAGCTTCTTGATCTTCTGAATTATTTTCTTAGAGATTTTAGACAAAGAAATGTCCCAACCTTCTTTGGTTTTGGTAGGATCACTTGTATCCCCAAGGATTACCCTAATGGAACTAGAAGGTTGTTCCACAAGGTATTCCTTTGGGATAACTACACATCTTGAAGCTATGTTCAAGCCGGTCCTTGAATGTGAAGCAATCCTCCAAAACTTGGCCTAGCATGGTGGTAAGGGCAAAGTTTGGATCATGACTTTACCTACTTCCTTGGTCTCAAGCTGGGTAAAAATCATTTCTTTAAGAGATTCTTAAAGATTTTCTTGATTACCTCCCTCTTAAAAGAGGTTTGTTTAACTTATCTAGAAGAGTAGGTGGACCATAGCTACCCAGGTGGATATGCATGTCACTTGTTAGTGGTATGGTGAGGATGGTTGTGGCCATGGAGGCGGTGGAGGCTATGGATGCCTCCGGTGTGGCAAAGGAGGTGGAGGCTTGGTCATGGTCTCTTTGATCTCTAGGTGGTCTTCCCCATCAATTGCTACTCTTGTTCCAGTTTTTTCTCATAATCCTTTTGGGATTTATTTGGATCTAGAAAAGGTAGTATTTGGCCTCTCCTTGTAGACTAGCCACCTTGTTGATTAGCTTCTCAAATGTCTTAGTGAAGCCCTTAAGCATGAAGGTGAGGGCCATGGATATTCTTCAAGAGAATCTCAATGGCATCTGTTTTGTGAGGTTCACACTTCATACCAGTTACACCATCGAGAATATAATCAACAAGTGACTCAGAGTGTTGTTGGGCTATAACAAGATCACCCTCAGAACCCTTTCAGCTTATTGAACCATTGGGCAATTCAACCTACCAATCAAAAGTGATACTAGGCTACTTACAAAGAGTCTAAAGAGTAAAGCATCCACCGCCTGTGTTGAAATAATTGGCCTAAAAGTGAGCTATATATGCTCTCAGTTCCCACATCGAAGCTCTTGAAGGAAGGAAGAAACCCTTGGGATACTGGATAGCATCAAATTCCTCTAGGTAGGGTCTACCCTTTGAAATTGATGATCCTCCCGGAAGCTTCCTTCACCTCTTGCAACCATGGATTTTAGATCATTTTCATGTATGGAGGTACTATCCACTACCTTCCTATACTGAGCTAGTGCTACCTTGCTCTCAGGGAGGTAGAGTCTTAACGTCTAAGACATGCACTAGCTCAGACATCGCATACTAGGATGAACGAGGGCTTATTACGAGCACGCTTCCAAGTCCTGTAACTATTGTGCCATCCTATCAATCTTCTTCTTTACTAACTGTCGAGGTGATGGGCTGATTCTGCAGTGTCTCCTTGATCAATCTCATCATCTTCCATGGCCTGTTGATCCCTAAGAAGAGATCCTCTAGTATCAATGATGCATATCCTAGCTGAATCCCCCATCAAGTCATCTTTATTAGGATCAAAGTAGACTCTCTCTTCATCGAACCAAGCATACCCTAAGATCTCCCTCTTCTCCATAACATAGTGTTCAACTATCTCATCTAAGGATCGATCAAACTCAAGGTACAAATAGTTTGGGGCCGGGATCTATCATGCACTGAGGCACCAACCTCATAATTGAGTCAATCATACTCACTAGAAGAATGATACTCTAGCATACTGATGTAATAATAATAATCTAGGATGATCCTACCTACTACAATCTGTCATCTAGAATATCATGATACTCACCATTTTGCATCTGTATGGGCGGAGTTGGTGAAGGAATGACCACGATGCTCCAGGGTTACCACTCCTTCCGTACCACCACTAGGGTAGAAGGTTAAGAGAGCTCACCCATGATAATGGGTGGTGTAGGAGGGGTAGGATCTCTTGGCCATAGCGGATCACTAATGGGGTACATTTTTCCCTGGATGCGGCCTTCATGGCCTTAGATGGAATGGGAGATGCTAAAACCTACAGCGATGGGCGTAAGTAGAGTGATGGGTGGAGACTCCACCTACTCTCTGCCGCCTCTCTATGGTGGTGGAATACTATTATAGCATGGGTAGTGCGCTGGAAAATAACCAAGTAGAAGTGGTAATGAACCTCCATGCTCTCTTAATGTGTGATGTATGGGCCTCACGGGCCCTCTCACGAATCTCCCTCTCTACGTGGGGATAGATTGAAGGTTGAACTGGGTTCAGAATTTGATGCTCCACTCTACCTGCATAGAATAGAATGAGGCATGACCTCCTACTCCTAGAAACTTGGCAAGTGCACCATTGGAGAGTGATGACGGATCCTCTTGGCATCTTCTCTATCTGATCCTGAGAGAGGATGAAACTGGTTTTCTTTAACTAGTGGTGAACTGATAATGGGAGACTCATCCATGGCTAATCTGGTGCCTCTAGCTCTCTGCTATCAGTGTGACCATATGGTTCTTATTCCTACCGAGTGCAGTAGGATGGGAGGAGTGTGAGCTAGACCCATACTCAAATGTCAGGGAGGCAAGCCCTAAAATTAGAGGAGCCTTACCCCTGGAGGGTACAGATGGTAGGGTGCTAGCCTGCATTGGGCAACAGGGGCAACTCTAGGATGAACTGCAACTGAATGTATGACTACTGAACTGTGTCAAAGTGGTACTACCAGCTTTCCTCTTGAGTGAGGAGACATCAAATAGATGGTAAATCTATCGATGATCATCCGATCACCTTCTTCTTGTTGATGGTGGGGAATGCCCTCACAAGTGATCCCAAATCCACCCAAAGTGGATCAGTGGGTGGTCCAAAGCGAGGAAGTCACTGGTCTAAAGCTAGATCCATACCATGAGGGAAGTAAAGACAAATTTCTAAGAACTAGCCATTTGCACAACTGTAGTAAAGACACCACGCACTAATTAAAAGAATCAATGAGAAATGAACTTGTATTTTTTTCTCCATAGATTTTGAATTTTGAATTTTGAAAATTTGAACCACATCCAACAACTTGGAAGTAAGTGGGTTCAAATAGATTTGAAGAGATTGATTGAAAGAGGAATTTGAATATGAATCCAAACTTCAACAAATTTAGGTATGTTGAAATATGGATTCAAAATTTTGATAGGATGCTTCCATAGGTTCATTTATGTTTTGAATTTGAATTTTGTGATTTTGAGGACCCTTTCCTTTAACAAATTTGGGTATGTTAAAGTAAGGGTCAAAATGATTTTGTTTGTGTTCAATTATTTTGGAAAAATTTAGAATTCTTACTTAGCAAATTTAAGTATGCTTAGTGAAGAATCTAAGTGTGTTTTGTTTAATTTTGAAAATAGGATTCTTAGCAAATTTAAGTATGCTAAGAAAATCCTAAGTGTTTCATTTGTTTGGAAATTTTTTTTTTTTTAAAAGGGTAGGATCCTTAGCAAATTTGGTATGCTAAGGGAATCCTAAGTGTTTTGTTTGTTTTGAAGTGTTTTGAAAGTGGAGATTCAACTTTAAATTTGGTATGCTAAAGATGAAGTCCCACTTGGTTTTATGAAATGGAAATTTCACTTAGCAAATTTGAGTATGCTAAATGAAATTCCAAATGGTGTGTTTAAAATTTTGATTTCATTTTTGATTTTGAAAAATGGAAACTTCTCCTTAGCAAATTTGGTATGCTAAGGAAGAAGTTCAAAGGTGTTTGAAAATTTTGATTTTTTGATTTGGAAGCTTTACTTAACAAATTTGGGTATGTTAAATAAAGTTCAAAATTTTGTTTGAAAATTTTGAGATATGATTTGATTTTGATTTTGGATTTGGAAACTTTACTTAAATTTGATTATGCTAAGTGAAATTCCAAATGTGTTTTGAAAATTTTGAATTTTGGGATTTGGAGACTTCACTTAACAAATTTGGGTATGTTAAGGGAGGTTCCAAATGTGTTTATTTTGAAATATGATTGATTTTGATTTTCAATTTGGAAACTTTCTTAGCAAATTTGATTATGCTAAGTGAGGTTCCAAATGTATGTTTGAATTTTTTTTGAAATATGATTGTTGTTTTGATTTTGGATTTGGAAACTTCACGTAGAAAATTTGATTATGCTATGTGAGGTTCCAAATGTATGTTTGAAATTTTTTTTAAAATATGATTGTTGATTTTGATTTTGGATTTGGAAACTTCACTTAGCAAATTTGATTATGCTAAGTGAAATTCCAAATGTGTTTTGAAATTTTTTTGAAATATGATTGTCAATTTTGATTTTTGATTTGGAAACTTTACTTAGCAAATTTGATTATGCTAAATGAAATTCCAAATGTGTTTTGAAATTTTTTGAAATATGATTGTTGATTTTGATTTTGGATTTGGAAACTTTACTTAAATTTGATTATGCTAAATGAAATTCCAAATGTGTTTTGAAAATTTTTGAATTATGATTTGATTTTGATTTTGGATTTGGAAACTTTACTTAGAAAATTTGATTATGCTAAATGAAATTCCAAATGTGTTTTGAAATTTTTTGAAATATGATTGTTGATTTTGATTTTGGATTTGGAAACTTTACTTAGAAATTTGATTATGCTAAATGAGGTTCCAAAATGTGTTTGAAAATTTTTATGATTAGATTTTGAGACTTTACTTACAAATTTGATATGTTAAATGAAGTTCCAAATGTTGTTTGAAATTTTTTGAAATATGATTGTTGATTTTGATTTTGAAAAACTTTTGAAATTCCATTCAAAAATTTGTATGTAGAAAATTTTTATTTATGAGTATAAATTTTATGTTAAATGAAGTTTGTTGTTTATTTTTTTTTTTTATTTTTTTTTTTTTGAAAAGAATTCAACATTTTATGTAATGGAGATCATTTTATGTGAAATTTCTGAAATGTTTATTGGAGAATTCTTAAAACATATGTTGGATATGTTTAAGTTATTTCTAAATGATATTTATTTTTAATTAAATGAAATTTATTTATATTAAATGAAGGTATTCATGTATGCTTTTTTTGAAAATTTTAATTTTGTTTACAAATGAACTTTCCATTCAATGTGAATGTATTGATAGAAATAAAATGTGCTTTTGAAAACTTTATGATTATGATTATGATTTTTTTAAAAAAATGATTGTTCATTTATTTTGAAAATGAAATCTTCATTAAAGTGAATTGAAGAAGATGTTCATTTGTGCTTTTGGAACATGTAACAATTATGTGAATTGTTAAATGAGGGTGAAGAAATTTTGTGGAAAATATTTTATTAAGTGCATTTTGGAAAGGTGCTTTTGAAAAGGTAAAGTTCTTTATGGAAGATTTATTATTTTAGGATGAACCTTTGCTTATCATGAAAATGATAAGGAAGAAGTCTTAAAGATGTTTTCTTTTTATTTATTTAGATCTTCTTCATTTTACCCATTGGAGGACGGGGTTTTAAGACCAACAAGGAATGTTGTCCTAAAACCTAAAGATGTTGGCTAACTTAACTCAAGAATGAAATGAGCTAAGTGCCAATGAAAAGAAGGATAGTCTTGGATTCATACCAAAGTACAAACCCACTATTAATACTCAAAGATAATCATTTACCAAAGATGGAGAGAGGAACCATCCCTGAGTCTAGAGAAAAATTTGGTGAATAAATTCTTATAGGAGTCACCTTCAAATTTGTAGGAGAAAGAAAAGAAGAGACCTATAGAAATTCATCTTGGTAAGATGCCACGCGATCCTATGTACTTACTTATTGGTGATGGTACATCATCAAGGAAATAGTGTACTATCTCAAAGAAGAAAGCACTACCCTTTAATGGACTAATCACCTCAATAAGGACTCTAAGGATGATGGGTTATATGTAGAGATTCTTCCCCTACTTTACATGGAAAAGTAAAGCGGTTTATTTTAAACCAAGTTCATTAAGAAGCCCCATAGTTAATTACATCTAAAGGATGGGATCCCTTAGGAAAACTCGATTAAGGTAAATGATCATTGTCTTTGAAGATTCTAATAGGAAACTATTAATCGATTGGTTTATGTTTGAAGATCAAAATGGGATTGATCAAAAGAGGGATTTATTATCGAAGCCATAATGGAAGATAAGTAGGAGATGCCCATGATGCTAGGAAACCTAGTGAGCATCTCAGACTATCCTATAGTTGGGCTTTACATTTTGAAATTGATTTAGTTTGTTTAAGTTGAATTTTTCATTAGAATTTTAGGACTTAAGATTCCTTAACACAAGATTAATGGAGGTGAGGAATTATGCTTATGGCCCACAAAGGGGAGAAGCAACCTCAGAACCTAAATCTAGGGAGCTTCGGTGAGGGTCGGAAGCACAACCTAAATCTAAAGTGAAAAATGGGTAATTGGTTTGCCTCCACAAGAGAGGACAAACCACCCGATGGCTTGGACTTACAACACTGGGGTGGCCACCAACTAACTCCTCCTGATTTTAAATTCATGTAGCAAGTCTTTATGCTTGCAAGATAGCTAGCTATTATTATTTAGAAAGAGACTAAGTCCTTAAACTCACTCCTTAAAGAGACTAGATCATGTAAAGGGACATGCTTCAAATGACGTAAATCTAATGCAATTCAAATTTCATTTTTTTTTATTTTGGACAAATATTTTGACTGAGGCTAATAGGATTTTTATGACTAATGCATGAAAGAAGATTATTTGGCCAAAATCGTGAAGGGAGGATGTGAGTTTCCACCACAGCTCTCAAAGGTCAAGCCGGGTTCTCAGGAAAAAGTGGAAGCCCTCCAATCAAGAGTGAAATAAGATGCATTTGTGCATGATATTATAAAGAAATGCTCATCCGGTAAGGGTTGCTAATTCTTTTATCTTGATTTTAAACTAAGCTTTAGGTGAGGTTATGAGTTGTTTAATTTTAATTTGAATTGTTAAGTTGGGTAAAAGATTTATTTTTCCCTAAAGAGCCTAATCCACATCCAGGCCATACATAAAGCAAGGAAGAAACTAGGAAAATCATGCCACTTAATGCAAAAGCTAAACAAATCATCAATCAATTTATAAAGCTAATCAAAAAAATAAATGGTCATTGTGGTGCACCAGCACAAACCTAAAATATAAAATGTGGGTAGAGCTCTACCCTTATACAACCTATTACAAATGAATTAAATTACAATTAAGCAAAGGAATTCATTGTTATGGGGTCTTCAAGCTTTATTCTTCTTCTTTTTCTTCTTTCTTCTTTTCTTTTCTTCTTTTGGTTCCTCTTTGGATGGTTGGATGTTAGATGCTCTAAGGCCTCATATGGTGCATAAGATAAGATCTTATGACCAATGGTCATCCTAATCCACATAACAAATCATTCCAAAATCATAATTATACAAATTTTACATGAAAAGGAAAAGTGGAAATCTAACTAACACCAAAATAAAGATTAGCTAAAACACACCACAAATCCCAAGCATGTAAATTATACTTATCACCCAACACATGGGTGACTAAGTCCACCCCTATGGATTATGCTTAGGGGTATAAAGCATGCAAAAAGCATTTATATTTTTATTTATGATAGCACCCTTAAGCACAATCCCTGAAAAAGAATAGTTAGACTCCTACCATTCATTCTATGAGCATACACCCTAACATCCATTCTAAAACATATATCACAAAATAAAACATAACATCAAACCATGCACTGACTTAACCTAAGGCTAGAAGTGGTGACTTAGGCTAATGTGTGTGCTTTGAAGGTTTGTGTGGTATGCTTAGCTATGGCTTTAGGTTCAAATTTTCTAAGTGTGAAGGACATGTTCAACTTAGAGGAGGGTTTCATTTAAGTTGTTTAAGTGTTTTGGGTTGATTTTATTTCATGTTTTAATTTGGTTTAAGTGAAACCTATAATTAATTACTAAGTTATGAAGAGAGGGAAAAAGAAGAGAACTTCTCTTTCCTTCCCTAACCTTAAGTAATTTTCTAAAGTGGGTTCATATTTTAGTTTCATTTAGGTGAATGTTTTGATTACATCTTTTAATCAATCCTAAGTTTAGATAAACCCTAAACAAACCTATTATTCAAAAAAGGCATTTTAAGATTAAATAAAATGAATCAAAATTCACATAACACACATTACTTCATCTCTTTCCCAACATATATATATATATATATATATAACATGCATATGGATGGACCTAAGCATATCTATACATGCAAATGAGTAGTTAACACACTTTATGATGCATGCTAGTAATCCATTTAAGAAAATTTAGAAGTTGAATATGCATGATTTTTCTTAAGTAGAAAAGGTTTTCCTTATCCAAAATTTCACATACATACATGAAAGTAAGAAAGGCATAAGTGAGTAAAGTGCCATTGTTAATCAGAGGTGTAAGGTACAAGACCTACTTAGGGCTACTTAAAGCCTCACAACCTCAGGGTTGTATAGACTAATATACCACTTTCCATAAATACAAACATGCATATAAAAGAAATGAAATAGAAAAGGAAGATGCAAAAGTTGTTTAATAGATTTGTTTTGTTTATGCAATTTATGTTTGTAAGTGTAGGTAACCCTTCTTAGATGGTAGCATAGGGATGAATAGGATATGAAATTAGGTGAGCATTAGGTCCTTTTCAAATGAACCTTATATCTCACCAAATTCCTATTCAAAACTATACCAACATAGGAGAGAAAGGAAACCTATACTAAGCATACCTTTATAATATTTCACATGCAAGCTTATAATTAAAGTATAAGTAGCATACTTTCAGATTTGATATTTCATTTATAAGTTTTGAAAATAATTTGGATTTAGTAGTGATAATAGCCACTCATATTTTATTTTAGCCAACACATGCACATTTGACATAAAGTAAACAATTTCATTTTAAAATTTGAAACATGAAATTATGATTGCTGAAATCACATGGCATACAACTTAACATGTTGAGGAAATATTCAAAGTAATGAAAGCATGTAAACAAACTCACTTCACTTAAATTTAAATACATTCTTATAGAATAAGAAAATTTAGAATAAATCAAAGTGAATTTCAAAGTAATTTTTTGTTTAGTTTGAAGTTTGATTTAATTTTGAAAAGGTGAGATGAGTTTACTGTTCCTAACTCATTCCCACATGCATTTTATATTTTTGTTTAATTATTAAATAATTAGATCCATTTTTATGCATTGATTAGGTTAAGGTATGAATTAAGCAACTTAATTAACCCTTACCTACACCACCTTAGAAGAATTAACTAAATAATTATGAGCTAATGAGATGACATAAAATCCACAAGGAATTTAAATAATGCACCTAATAATGAAAAGGCCTAATGCAATTTGGCTCACAATTAAAAGTTAATTAAGCTAAGGGGGTTATCTTAAGTAATTTTAAAACACCATTTCATACTTATGAATTATGTTTTCATTTCCTTAATTGAACTTAGGCTATTAAACACCTAAGCATCAACCCAAGGTAGATTAATTAAGTTTTGGAACTTTTAGAATTCTTAGAAAATTGATTAAGGGGATAATTATATGAGGAGATTAAGGAGAGAAGAGGGGTTTAGGGAATAGCTTAGGGGAAATGCCCCAAAATTATTCCATAAACCTCCTACTTACTGGATCTGACCTTAATCAACCCTAATCAAAGGGTAAAACCACTGATCATACCTAATTATGCTTAATTACATGAGAAGGGTAATTAAGGAAACCACATGCAATTACTCTAATCAAGCCTTCAATAAATCCCAAGAAAATTAGGGAGGCAGAGGTCATCCCCTAAAACATACCCAAGAAATTTGGGATTAATCGAGCCTAATCAAAGAGTAATTAGCAAAATAAACTTTCTAATAAAACCCAAATTCAGAAAATCATAATTCAAAACTCATCAAAATTAATTTTAAAATGTTCTAGGTTTAATTATCTATCTATAGAAATTTTATTTCATATTTTTGAATTTTCTATGAAGAGTTATGCATTTTGAAGATCCATGGATTAATCAAAATTAATTAAGCATTTTTAATTAACCCTAAGTAATCTAGCCCACGCCGGACGCAACAGCGTGGTGCTTACATGCATCACTGAGGGGTAACTTAAATGTCACATCCCAAATGGGATGGTGATGCCGCTTATATTTCTTCGATCAAAGATCGGATGGCTAAGGATTCACCTGCAGTTTATAAAGGATAAACATATAACTAAACATATAATCTCACCTCCATCTAAAATGCATGGATGGACGAGATGAGCCAAGTTCTTTCCTTGATCAGACCCTCCATGATCAAGAAGAAGATCCAAGCTCGATCTAGCAAGGAATCAAACCAAAATCAACCCACACCATCTAGAGATAGAGAGCAGCAAATCCAACAATCAAAATTTGATGAGGTGAAAATTTCTTTCACAAAGCTCCACACCACATTGAGTTTAGTGATAAAAAAATTCCATACCTCATGGAGGTGATCACCGGTGCTCGAGATCGATGAGGTAGCTTCTTCTAGTGGAGACGAAGCCCTGTTGAAATTCTAGGCCTTGGGATTGAGTGGCTTGCTCTATGGACCAACACCACTTAAAGATCCTTGGCTTTGATCCAATTGCTTTTTTTTTGCTATGGGAACTCCAATGGAAGCTTGAGTGATCTGGATTGGTCCAAGAAGTGTGTAAGAGGAATTGGGAGGAAATCAAGCATAGAAGAAGTTGGCAATTCACTATACCTCCCTATTTTCATCAAAAAGCCAAGAAGAAGAAAATGGGAAGAGCTCTAGGAGGCTTAGGATCAATCCCCAATGGCTCCTTCCCTATTCTTCAATCGACCTATGTGTGAAAATAGAAGTGAATTAGGGGAGTATATCTCCTTGAAGAATCTGTGGGATCAATGATGATGGTCGTCTTCTTATGATCAATTGATGAGATTGGGAAGGTTGTTTGATCTATTTTGAGTGTGCACATGGTGGTTTGATCCAAGGAATGGGTTGCCAACTTCCCATATGCTGAATTTGAGCTTAAGAGGGAGTTTGAAATTTCAATTTTAAGCTAGGGGTTGGGTTTGGTCTAAGGACCAAATGGCCTGACCCAAACCCATTGGGTTGGGTGCACCACTCATCACTAAGTCCCCTTGAGCTTTTAGGAAAGCCTCAAGTGATTGTGAAGAGGGTATGACCAAATTACCATGGGTTAGGCCAAAATTTGTTCTATGGCCTAGGGTAGGATGGTAATTTTGCTATTTTTTCACTTTGGACATGTTGGGTATGTGGAGAAACTAGGTTTTGCCAAGTTTCAATGGATTTGGAATCCATTTGATAGGTTTGGCTCATGTTGACCCATTTAGGTCAAAATGGGTCAACTGTCTGACCAATAGGTCAAATTCAAAAACCAAGGGTTGGTCATATGACCATTTGAAATGTTTTTGACTTTATTTGATTCAATTTGGTATATATTTGGTTTTTGGCTCATATGATTTATTTAGGTCAAATGGGTCAAGTTGATATTTGACCCATTTGACCTATTTGAGGTAGGTCAAGGGTAGGTTTAGGTTGGTTAGTCATAGGGATTTTATCTTATTTCCAATCAATTTGGTTAAGTTCATTGGCTCAACATGACCCTTAGGTCATGGGGTTGGGTCAATGGCAAGGCTAGTTGGCTCAATTGAGGCTTTGGTCAACATAAGTGATTTGGGATAGATCCCATTGGTTTCAATCAATTTGTTATGGTGGAATTTTATGACACATTTTGACCCTTTAGGTCAAAAAAGGGTCAACTTGGGTCAAGTGGGTCAATTAGAAAGCTCAAATGTTGATTAAGTTCAAACATATCATGAGTGAACTTAAATCAATGGTTCACCAATTTGGCCTATGGTGGAATTTGGTTATGGTTTCATTTTAAAGTTATTGACTTTATATTTTGATTACCAATTTAGTGGTTGATCATATGATGATTGTTGATCATGATTGAGGGATATATGAGTTTGAATAATTTGAGAGAAAAAAAGTTTGTCATAAGTGAGTGGATTTGGGTCAAGATTTGAAGGATCAAATGGTTTTAAAGATTTTGATTTGAAGTTGATTAATTGATATGGATTATATTTTAAATAATATAAATATTTACAAGGATTTTAAAGTGAAATGATTTTAAATCCATTAAAAATTTAATGGATTTAAAGGAAAATTTAATGAAATTTTTAAATTTAATTGGATTTGATTGATTTATATTTATATTTCATTTATATATGAGAATATAAATGAGGATATAAATAAGTTTTGAAGAAATCCCATGAATTTGAAATGGTTTGATCATGATTTAGGTTAAATCTATTAAAGGGAATTTAAAGGATTTTAAATTTGGAATTTAATTTGTGGGTTTGATTTTATTGATTTATATTTATATTTCATTTATATGAGAATATAAATAAGTTTTGAGAAAATCCCATGAATTTGAATAGGTTTGATCAAGGTTTAGGATTGATTTTGGCTAAGTCCTTTAATAGAAAATTAAAGGGACTTAAGAAAATTTTCATGAATTGATTTGGAGTTTTGAGTTTAGTTTGATTGATTTGAATTTATATTTCATTTATATATGTGAATATAAATGAATTATGAGAAAATATCAAAGGTTTGAATAGGTTTGAATCATGATTTTGGTTAAGTCCTTAAGGAAGGATTAAGGACTTAGCAAAATTTGGACTTAAGAATTTTTTGATGGATTTTGATCATTGGGTTTTCAATCATATGGAGTTGATTTTGATTTTAAGGAAATCAAATAGAATTGATTTGGAGTTTGACTTGAAGGAAGGAAAGTGAGGAATGGTTTAAGCTAAGGGTATGAAATTTTCTAACACCCCTAAGGCATGACCTATTCTTATGGCTAACTCTTCTAGGTCTTCTAGGGCTAGGTTGAGTGTCCACCTAATCACTAGATGTGTCTTAAGACTAAGGAACTCTTAAAGTCTAAGAGAAGTCTTATGTCCAAGATAGGGGTTGAGAGCTCATCCTAAAAATGAGGTCAACAAAGGCATACAGACTTACATCTTCTAAAGAGGAATGGTGACCTATTGGTAGCACAACAAATAGAACCCAACTTAGACTACCGAGTGAATGCTACGGGACTTATATCAACTCAAGAGTTAGGATTCCTATAGGGAGTTTTGTTGACACCCTAAAGATAGGATGCTTGCTGGGAAAAGGTACCACTAGGGTCCTCTACAAGTGAATATATATTTTATTTATATGTTTATGGACCTTGTTGGTGTGCAAGGGACCACAGAAGGGGCTATGTCATTGACCTATCTCAAATTTACTAGACCGGGAGAATCGCACATCCATAGACATTCTCCAACCATAGTGGCTACTAGAAAGGGAACTATGATAGTAACGGATAATGTCTAAATAGGGCCGTAAAGGACGTGATCCAAATATAGTGCCCATAGAGGAGGTGCTGATAGGGGTGTTATTCTGAGCCCTAGAAAAGAAAGCCTATAAGTGTACGGTGGCCAACTCAAGGAGAGCATAAATAGACTTACCGCCATGAGTGGTGTATCCTAAGGTGAGAACCAACCAACCTAAGGTGTATCTAGCGAGTGGTGTATCCATCGATAGTGAGAACCAACCAATCTAAGGTGCTTCGGTGTAATGATCAATCTGGAAAGAAAGCATGTAGGCTTACAACTTTCCAAGAGAATTGATCATCGGATAGATGTTGTCAGAGTGATGTTGTCACCTAGAGACTACAAGAGGAGCCGAGGAAGGATCGAGGGAAGGAGCTGTTAGGTGACTAATCCTAAACCTCAAATATACTCGACCCAGATAGTGCACAAAGGCTAATCCAAGAAGAAAGCATAGCTCACATCCTTTTAAAAAGCTAACATGAGGTAGCTACCCACATAGTAAGGCCTACCAAATTAAGGTGCTCGGTGCAAGTGGCAAGTAAGGGAAAATATAAGACTTACATCTTCCAAAGCAAGAAGCTTGGGTGACACACTAGTAGGGTAGCATGTCACCTGGAGCAACTCTTGAGTGAGTGTCATTGGGGGGATATCTCAACCCAAGACCAGACAAAAGATATGTGTTTATTTATATGTTTGTGTGTAGTTTGTGTTTGTGTGTCGATGAAGGATAGGATGTTCTTCCTTACACCTACCCTAAACACATCATGGCGATTCACAAACAAGAATACTTTCAACATGGAAGAGATTGAATTCAAATGGAATTTTCATTGATGATAATTATTTTCATAATTTATAATATTTCTTTAAGTAGAGCCCATTGATTGGAAGCATTGGGTGCTCTCCCTTATGATTAATAAATGATAAGATCCTCTTGGTAGGCCTTCTCTATGGCAAAAGGGCCTTCCTATGTGGGTTCAAACTTGCCTCCCATCTTACGATGGGCAACAATCAGTCTCCTTTGAACTAAAATAAGCTCTCCTACTCAAAAAGCTCTAGGATAGACCAACTTGTTGTGAGCTTGAATCATTTTAGCTTTGTACAACTGAGGTTTTGGCATGCCCATAGGCTCTCCTCCAAACCTGAGCTATTCTAACCACAACTTCTATTCTATATCTTTGATACCCATATATTCTTAGTGGGAGTTGACTTCTAATGGTACAACAACCAGACCCATACACTAAGGAAAAATTAGTAGATTGAGTTGGAGTTCTATATGTCATGCGGCCCACAAGGCTTCAACTAAATGCTCATGCCACGCCTCTTGTTGTTGTCGAAAGTGTCTTCTTCAAGATTTGGATGAGAGTTTTATTGAAGGCTTGCTAAGCCATTTACCCTCGTTAATATCCAATATATGTGAGATGTGACCTTGAGGAATCACCTTCCCCATTTGGAAAAGTAGTGAGGCTAAGATGAATCAATGACCTCAATCAATCTTATGGTCTTGTGCTTGTATAAACAATGTAACCACATATGATAGACCACCAGATAAGACACCATCCACGAGTGTAGGAAAGTACTCTCGCTTCTTTTGATGGGCTTAGACTTCTCTTAAGGTAGTTTGCCTTTATTTAGGTAACCCATGAATGGTTGTCTCCAATCTAACTCCTCAACCTTTTGGCAATGGCAACCTCCCTTCAAGAGAGTACTTTTGATGATTTCAATATCAATAAAGGTCGAGACTTGTCTATTTTGGACCTTTATTGATATGGACTCATCTTCAAACATGCCAACTCCTTGGTAAGCTTGGCTAAAGCATATGCTTTGATTTCTCTCCTCAGGAATCTTATAAATGGTAACCTCGATTTGGGCCAACAACTCCATGGTGTACTTGTGGTAGTCATGGAGCTTGGGCTTTATAACCTTATAGGACCCAATGATTTGGTTGATAACTAGAGAATCCTTGAATATGTTGATGTTCGATGAGAGTAAGGGCTAACTGACAACAATTAGTGCCTCATATTCAGCCTTCATTGTTGGTGCAAGGATTGGACAAATGATATGATAATCTCATCACATTGGTCCAAAGTTAAGAGAACTATTCCTACCCCTATTTTCATGGAATAGTAGATTGTGATGCTCTTTTGAGAGGAAGCCACACCATCAAAGTAAATCTCCCAGAGTGAATGCTAGTGTCCCCTAAGTTCATGATTTGTTCATCGGGAGATCATCACTAAGAAGAGTCGCCAGAAGTGGGTGTGCTTAAGAAATCCACTAGCACTTGTCCTTTCACCACATAGGGTACGAAGGTAATGTCAAACAAGAGGATCATGGACCATCGTGCTAACCATTTGATAGTGTCATGTGTCATGAGATACTAAGTGGATTGATTTTAGAGATTAAGTTCACCTTATGAGAAAGCATGTAGTACTATAGCTTTTGGGATGCAAAGATGAAAATTAGGTAATGCTTCTCAATGGCTAGATAATTATCCTTTGCAGGGATTAGATGATGGTTGAGGTAGTAAAGTGCATTTTCCATCCATTTGTCATTGGCTTGGGCCAACAAAGCACTAATGGTGTCATCTAATGCAACTGGTAATGCTTGATGTCTTTGAAGGCATGCTCACACTTGTCATCCCACTTGAACTTGGCATCCTTTTGACAAGTGTCGAGAATGGCTGACATCTTCCTGATAGGTTGGATATAAAGCATCTTAGATACGCCAACCGCCCTTGGAATGATCTGAGTTGAATTAAACTTTTAGGGGTGGCATTTCTAATATCGCCTTGATCTTCTTGGATCAATTTTGATTCTGTCACAATAAACCCAAGGAATTTCCTTGAAGCTACTCAGTGCACACTTAGGGGTTCATTTTGAGGTTAAATTATCTTAATTTGAAAACTACTCTCAAGTCAAAGAGATGGTCTTCCTTTTCTCTACTTTTGACCATGAGATCATATAGCACTCGACTTGATGATGAATGAGTTCATCAAGATTTGAGTCATACCCACCAGTATGTAGCACAAACATTTTTAAGGCTGAAAGGCATGATCTTATAGCAATAGATTCGAGGGGTTCTAAAAGAAGTGTTTCTTTCATCTTTAGTAACCATCTTTATTTGGTTATATCCATGAGCCATCTATGAAAGAAGAAGCATGAGATGAGGCAATATCCACCATCAGCTCCGGGATTGGTAGTAGAAATTCATCTTTTGGACATGCCTTATTTAAATCCTTAAAACCAATGCATATGTGAATTTGGCCAATATTTTTCTTAACTAGGATGATGCTAGCTAACCAAGTAGGGTATTTTTCTTCCCGAATGAAGCCAATATCGATCAATTTCTTGACTTCATAAATGACCTGTTGTTCTATGTCTAATCGCATGCGTCTAGGAGCTTGCTTGAGGATTAGTAGAATGCTCTATTGCTAGTTTATGGATCACTAAGAGCCAATCCATGCATCTCTTCATAACTCCATGCAAAGCAAGCCCTTAAACTCTTAATATTTAACTAAGTCATTGGTTTCAATTTCATTCAACAAAGAACTAGTGTATGTCGAGTGTGGATCTTCTTGCCTAAGTTGATTTCCTTGAGCTCGATGGTTGACTTGATCTCTTCTTTGAACTCTCGCATCTATGTCTTCAAAATCATCTAAATCATATGAATTTTCTAAGCACTCCTCATATGAGTTAATGTGATTTTGAAAGAACCTATTCCAAATGATTGGTGATGACTAAGTTGTAATCATCATCATCACTAGACTATATACCAATCCTAGTCGATCTTGATTGAGAGCTTTTGCATTTGTTCTTACATATTCTTTCAAAGTAGTCGACTTGTGCTTTTGACCAAGTATGTGGATTAACCCTTTCTTTGCTAAATTATGAACACAGGCAAGTATCAATCAAAAGGTAATTCTATTAAATCTTTATATGAATCATCAAAGTTCTATATCAACTTCTTGACTTGAGGATGATGCTTCCAAAAGAACCTGAGTCTTCACATGTGTGGATGACATAGGGCTTCCTTAACTACCAAACCCTCGTTTTTGAGGAATGTGGGTTAGAGCTAAGGTTCCCAAGATGCCTAACTATTTCACATATAGACTTGGATACTTATGCTTTTTGACCTTCATCGCTATCTAGCTCAAGTGTCACCTCCAAGGGAATCTAGAGAAGAGTTGGCTAGTGTGCTAACCATATAAGACTCATCCTATGAACTAGATTCTATGTCTATATGGATAGCAAGTGTACTCCTGGTAGCTGGGACATATCTTCTATTGGATGGCCAATAATGAGGTTTTCCACCCCTGGGACTGCCTCTGAACTAGCCTCTTCCTCTGCCTAGTGGAGGTCAGTTCATCCTACACATATATTCAAATGGAGTAACGAATTATGGGTGGAATCAAATGTCAAGCCCTGCTTCCTCTTCCAAGTCTTTTGCTCCATTTTATTTTCTTTTTCATTTTCTCTTTTGTTTTCTTTTTCTTTTCTTTTTTTCTTTTTTTTCATTTTCTTTTTTTTAAACTTTGGCCAAGTTCACAAGAATAGACTTGTTGATTTTGAGGGAGTTAGTAAGCCGCATCCTCATATATGCCGACCTCGTGAACTATAAATGGCTTCAGATCTCCTTTGACATGGTAGATGATCCCACCTCTCACAAACTTCATACACTGATGTAGAGAGGATGGAACTATGTTGTTCTCATGCATCCATATTCTCCCAAGCAAAGAGTTAAAAGATGTATCTGATTCTATAATGTGAAACTTGGCTTCGGTCTTCCAATCATCTATCTCTAAGGGCAACACTATGGAGCCTAAGGCTTGGACAATCTTCTTTGACTTAAGCCAAATCATAATTCCAAACCAACCAGCCAAAGATTTTTTCATAATCAATTTATATCTTAATCCACTTACCAAATATAAATCAACCACATTCAAAATCAACAAAATTCAAAATTCAAATCCAAATCAAATTCAAAATCAAAAACCCTTCCTAAGCCATGATAAAAATGACCTATCTATGGACTTAGCCAAATCATAATCCAAATCCAAAATAAATTGATTTTCTCATAATCAATTTATATCTTCAATCATCTTACTAAATATAAATCAAATCTACATTCAAATGAACAAAACTAAATCAAACTAAATCAAATTAAATCAAAACCCTTCCTAAGCCATATGACCTATCCCATGGACTTAGCCAAATCTTAATCCAAATCAAGTCAAACTCAATGATTTTCTCCCAATCATATTTTCAATCATTTTCACAAATTTAAATGAAATATACATTTAAATCATCAAAACTAAATCAAACCAAATCAAAATCCAAACCTAAGCCACATGACCCAACTCGATGGACTTAGCCAAATTCCTTCATTCCAAAACCCAAATTCAATTGATTTTCTCATGAATCAATCATACCTTCGATCATATTCATAAATATAAATGAATTCTACAATCATCAAGCAAAACCAAAATCAACCCAAGTCAAACCCAACTTAACCCTTTTGACTTGAACTATACAAATGAACCAAAACCCATTTGAACCCAAGCCAATTGCAATTGAATTCATATATCAATCCCAAATCCATATATAAACTCAACTAAATCAAACTCAACCCAAAATCAAGCAACTAAACTCGATTGGTTCACTTGACCCAAAGTGGCCAATTTGACCTATTTTAGCCAAGTTCTAATCCTACCCAAATTGGATTGAACCAAGCCTATCAAAACCTCCCATCATGATTGTTGATCACCCTAGGTTGATCAATTCAAACAACTTCATCAAACCAAGTCAACCCCTTAACCCATATGAACCCAAACTAGCCAAATTGTAACCTAAGCCAAATCCCTTGAAACCAATGATTTACCAAATCAAAATCAATACTTGAATATGACTTGACCTTCAATTGAGTCAAACCAAATCCAATTAGCCCTATTGACCCAAGTTGACCCAAATTGACAAAAAAGACCAAATTGGGTCAAATCAAATAATAAACCAAATTGATTACAATCAATGGCTCAAGTTCATTTCAAATTGATTATGAACTGAACTTGACCATGATTGGACCCAATTGAACCTAATTGACCTTTAGCCCAATATGACCTAAATGTTCAAGTTGGCCTAAATCAAAACCAAATCCAAATTAATTGAAACCAAAGCCTAAAACCATCTATAATTGGTCAACTAAACCCAAACCAACACCCAACCCAAGCCAATTTGGTCAAATTGGTCAACTTAATCCATTTGACCCAAATGAATTCAAATGAGCCAAAATCAAATCTAAGCCAAACTAAACCAAACCAATTGAACCAAAACATCCCAAATGATCATATGAACTTGACCCAACCCTTGGTTTGACCCAATTTGACCAATTGGTCAACTTGACCAACCTAACCTAATTTGACCTAAATGAGTCAAATTGAGCCAAACCTAACCAAATCAACTCCCATTGACTTGAAATTTGGGCTAACCCACTTTTGGATCATTTCAAATCTACCCAAATAAAATCCAATGCCAAATGATCATTCTACCATGGAAGGTGAAATCACCACACCCTCCCCATTACAACCTTTAAAACCCATAAGACACCCATGATTCCTTCTTGGAAGCCACCTCCACACCTTCAACTAACCAAGCTGCCAACTCACTTCCTCCCTTCCACCTACACTCGAGATGGTCGATGGCCACTAGAAGCCAAACCCGATCCCACCATCGAAGATGAAGGGGTTATACACCCCTCATTTTCCACTCAAACACATGCAAAATCATTCCTCAGCCTAGCTACCCAAGATGATCATTAAATCCAATCCTTAAGCTCCCAAGCTCGTTCCTCGATTGAAAAATGCCATTCTTGGTCCCGAAACATGACACTCCCATTTCTGACCTAACTTCCTCATTTCTCCATCAAACTCAAATTAACTTTGCTCGCACCTTCTCTAAGCCTCATTGAGCAAGAATGAATCATCTCCCAAGCTTCTTGAGCACTGGAGGTGGGACTTCGATCAAAGCTGAGCTCCAAATCATTAGTTCATGACCTTCCAAGAACATCAGGAATTGATCCAATTATTGCTCAGGGCTTCATCTTTACTAGATGAAGCTTCTTCAATTGTTCGAGCCACCATCTTGAGCTTCGTGAGGTAGGATTCCAAATCTGATCCTTAGCTAAAACTGGGTTGGAGATTTTTGAAGAAAACTTGCATCTCGTGATCTTGACTTGGATCCCCTTCGATCGATGCTATGAAGGTGTGAGATCCTTTGGGAGTTGATCCGAGCTCAAGTAAGCTCGGATCAAGTGAGCAATGGTGGACGGACTCCATTCTCCCTCACTCACATGATGTTAGATCAGACACCATCCATTTTGCATGATCAGAATAGATGATTGTGATTAAATCCACTAGATTGACCTGATTTAATCCTATTAAGTGGGATTAATCATGTCAATCTTAGATCGATGATGGACAAAAAATGCGCCCACCACCACCACGCGTAAATCGAGATAAATTTTAAGTATCCAATCTCGTGGCACCACGTGGAAAGCGTGCCGCATCAGTGCACCACATGGCGGTAATAGGATTAGGCTTTAATTAGGCTTAATTAATCATTTTTAATGGCTGAAACTTCTAAAAATCATAAAAATTCATAGAGAAATAAAAATGAAAATAAATTCACATTTTAAAGGTATTTTAGAAGAGAAATAATTAAAAATGATCTTAACTAATTTTGAATAGTAAAGGTTTTAATTAAGGTTTAATTATTAAATTAATTAGCTTAATTACTTGAGACAATTAATCCCAAATTATGTGGTTAATTTAATGGGATGACCTCTCCTCCATTTTCTTGGGATTTATTGCTCACTTAATTAAGAAAATTGACTAATTAAACTTAACTATTTTAAGGTTTACTTAATTTAAAATAAACCTACACTAAAACCTAAACCCTAAACCTAAAACCTAAACCCTAAACCCTAAACTGTAAAAATTAAAAAAATTGAAAAAATAAAAAATCCCTAACCTAAACCCTAAACCTTAAAACTAACCCTAAACCAAACCAAAACCCAAACCTACAAAAACCTAAACCAAAACCTAACCCTAAACCCTAAACCTAAAACCAAAACCCAAAACCCAAAACCCAAAACCCAAAACCCAAAACAAAACCCTAAACCCTAAACCCTAAACCCTAAACCCTAAACCCTAAAACCCTAAACACTAAAGCCTAAACACTAAACTTAAACTAAACCCTAAACCTAGCTAAACCCTAAACCCTAGCAAACCCTAAACCAAAATCTAAACCCTAAACCCTAAACCCTAAACCTTAAAAACCTCAAAACCTATACTTAAAAAATAAAATAAAAATAAAACTCAACTAAAAGTAAACCTAAACCTAAACCTAAACTAAAAAATAAACTAAAATAAAAACTCAAAACTAAAATAAATAAACTTTAAATAAATAAAGTAAACTAAATAAAAATAAATTAAATTAAATAAAAAATAAATTAAGTAAACTAAATAAACCTAAACTACCTTAACTTTTTTTTTAAAACCCTAAACCCTAAATCTAAACCCTAAACCAAAAAAGCAAACCATAAACTCCTCCCTAAACCCTAAGCCTAAACCTTAAACCTTAAACGCTAAACCCTAAATGATAAACCCTAATCTTAAACCATAAACCCTAAAACCCTAAACCCTAAACCCTAACCCTAGGTTTAGGTTTATTAGATTTTAAGATTTAGGTATTTTAAAGTTTCTTTAGTTACTTTAGGTTTAGGTTTAAGTTTCTAAACTCTAAAGCCTAAACCCTAAAAATAAACCTAAATCCTAAAAGTAAACCTAAACCCTAAATTCCTAGTAGGCACGAGTCATCAACTCGAGTTGACTATGTCCCTGCCCTTTGTACATAGCACCATACCCACCCACTGCCCAAGCCCTCGACCTCGTGCTCTAGTGGTTCCCCTTTTCCCCTTTCATTTTTGGCATTCTGGCTAATGCTTGATGACTGTTTAGCTTGATTCTCACTGGATTCCTTCGAATTGGCCAGCTGTGATTATTGTTGCTTGGTTATTTTGGTGACCTTCATTTGGGTGGTGGATTTTCCTGCTATTTTCTATATGGGGTTTGCCATATCTCTGGGCTGGTTGCTTCCTTAATTGTTAGATTTTCTGCTATAGTGGTGATTGGCTAGGTGGCCTAGGGTCGGGTTGGTTATCGTCAAGGTTAGCTAGTTTATCCACTTCTATTGCTGGAAGATCGGAGGGGCTACTAGTGGTTTAATTTTGGATTGGATTTGGCAAGGTGGAGGTTATTTGTTGACTATTATTTCTTCTTTTTTTATGGATTGGGTTTTGGTGGTTTTTTTGGGTTTGTTTCTTTTGGTTGTTGTTTCACCTCTTCCTATAATGGTCTTCTCTCTTGGTCAGTGCTTTTATTTTGTTGTCATTTTTGGTTGGCTGGTTAAAGGAAATTTAGTGGCTATTATTTTGCTTTGAGATCTAGTGACTTGGTTTGGTGTATTGGTGCCTAACTTGGCTATGGTTATGATGCTTGCATTCATTGATATTTCTCTTACTTTTTGTTGTTGGCTTTGGTGTTGTTCCTATTATATTTCTGCTATTCTTGATGGATGGATTTTAGTCTGTCTTACTTATCTTTTCTCATTTTTATTTCTGGCTAGCTATTCACCTCACCTGGATCAAAATTTCTACTGCTTTGGTTGGGTTTGGTGGATGATGTTGTTTGCTTCAACCCTTTTCGTGGTTGTCTTGGGTGGTTTTGGCATGATGGATGTTGTTGGTCTTTTCACAGATTTAGATTTTTTGCTGCTATCATGGTTGGCTGGGAGGCTATGTTGACTAGCTGGGTTGGTTGGTTATTTTGGTTGGATGGGTGGCTATTTTGGTCTTCCTTTCTTGCTCTATTAGTGAAATGTTGGTTGGCTGCTCTCTATGGTTCTCTCTCTTGGTTGTCGCTTCCCTCTTTTTTTGGTTTGGGTGATGTACTTTGCCTTTTCTGTTGCTTGTGGAGGACACGAGTTCTTATTTATTTTCTTTTGGTCTTTGTTTTGTTTGTTTGTGTTGTTAAGGTCATGATGCTTGCTCGATTGATGTTGTTGTCTTGGTGGTTGCTTTGGGTGTTCCTAGATGATCCTTGATGGTTGGTTGATTTTCTACCTTATTCTTATTTTTTTGGTGGCTTTGTGGCAATGTCTGCTTAGGAGTTTGTAGCCTTCGGATGATGGACTTGGGATGATGGACTACAAGAGGTATGCTGGCAATGATGGCCTAGATGTTTCCCTCTCCATCTTCTTTTGGCTAGTAGCACTATATGTAATTGTAACCCTTCTTCGTAAGTTTAGATGCTTACATATAGTGTTGCTCCTTGAGATGACTATAATAGTGCCCGAGCCTTTTCTTTACTTTGCTCCTTTTTTGGTTTGGGTGATAGCCTTACAACTTTTCCTGTTTGCTTGTGGAGGACATGAGTTCTGATCTATTTTTCTTTTTGTTCTTTGTTTTTGTTTGTTTGTGTTGTTAAGGTCATGATGCTTGTTCTCATTGATGTTGTTGTTCCTCTTTGGTGGTTTCTTTGGTGGTGTTCCTCTCTTAATGGTTGGTTGATTTTCTACCTTATTGCTTATTTGTTTTGGTGTCTTTGTGGTTGGCAATTATGTCCTGCTTGGAGGAGTTTGTAGCCGGGATGATGGACTTGGGATGATGGGCTACAAGAGGTAATCTGATGGCCTAGATGTTTCCCTCTCCATCTTCTTTTGGCTAGAAACTATATGTAATTGTAACCCTTCTTCGTAAGTTTAGATGCTTACATATGTTGCTCCTTAAGATGAGTATGTGAGCAGCCTTTTCTTTACTTTCTGCTTTTCTTGCTCATACCTTTATGCTTGCTTAATTGTACTCATCCTTTCATTAGTATGTCATTTCTTCTATAGGTTGGGAGAATCTTGCAGGTGGATCTAGCTGGTATCAAAGGACCTCGTGAATGTTGTTGTTGCACACATGGATTTGTGGTTGTTGCTGATTTGGTTTTGCTTTTGCTTTGGTTGTTGTTTTTTTCTTATATTATTGTAATAGTTAGGGGGTTTATCTCTTTAGGACTTATTGTAGCTCTTTGAGCATTAGTTTAGAGATTTACCCCCATTAAAGACTTTATACTTTTCTTTGTGGCAATAAAATTCCCTTAATTTTCTTAAAAAAGGAGAACCTAAACCCTAAGAATGAGCAGAACCTCGATGCTAGGAACATCACCGTCAACCAGGCTCAATCTAGATATAACGATAAGGAATAGCAGATTATTACGGTGGGGTATCTGGAGGTGAGAATATGGAGGTGGCTCTGAAGTATGGAGAGAGAGGAGGCGATGGTAAGCCATGGTGGTGGTGAATGGAGAGATCGGGGATATGATGGAGGATTCCACTACTCGAGAGGCCGGGGTGGTTCTAATGGAAATTGGAGAAACTTAAAATGACCGATCTGATCTGCGCTTATATAATTGTGTCTTTACAGTAGAGATGGTTCTAGTTATTTATGGTTTTTGATTTGATCTATGCATGCTCATTTTATATTTATGTCATCTCTTGTGTCTTAGAAAACTTAGTATGTTACTTGGTTAATGAAATTGAAAAGAAGAAATGTCTCTATTAAAAAAACCAAAAATCTAAACCCTAAAAAAAAGTCCTAAACCCTCAACTAAACCTGAACCCTAAGCACTAAACCTTGAAAAGCTAAAAACCTAAACCTAAACAAAATAAAATAAAATAAAAATCTAAACTAAAATAAAATTTAAAATTTAAAAAAAAAAAACCTATACTAAACCGTAAACCTAAACCTAAAAAGAAAATAAATTAAAAAATAAAAACTAAAATAAAATAAAATAAATAAAAACATAAACTAAACTAAAAAAATAAAAACATAAATAAAATAAAAACTAAACATAAAATACAAATAAAATAAAACTAAAATAAAATAAAATAAAAACTAAATAAAAAAATAAACCTAAAAAATAAACCTTAAATAAATACTAAAATTAAATAAAAATAAAATTAAACCCTAAACTAAAAAAAAACTAAACCTAAAATAAAAATAAAATTAACCTAAACCTAAAAAAAAAACTAAACTAAAAAAACTTAAATACAAAAACCTAAACTAAAATAAAAAAAAGCAAAAATAAATAAACTAAAATATATATATATATATATATATATATATATATATATATATATATATATATAAACTAAACTAAATAAAATAAAGAAAAATAAAATAAAAAAATAAACTAAATAAACCTAAACTACTAGTTTATTTAATTTAAAATAAAATTTAATTTTTTTTTAAAATAACCCTAAAAACCCTAAACCTAAATCTTAAACCCTAAACCCTAAACCTTAAAACCCTAAACCTAAACCCTAAACCCTAAACCTAAATCATAAATCTAAACTAAACCCTAAAAGCTAAAACCTAAACTAAACCCTAACCCTAAACTAAATAATCAACTAAACTAAATAAACAAAAAATAAAATAAATAAAACCTAAACTAAAAACAAAAATAAAATAAAATAAAAGCTAAAACTAAACCTAAACCTAAACCTAAACCTAAACTAAAACCTAAACCTAAACTTAAAATTAAAATAAAATAAAATTGAAAATAAAATAAAATAAAATAAATAAAACCTAAACTAAACTAAAAATAAAAATAGACCTAAGAATAAAAAACCTAAATAAAATAAAAACTAAATGTAAAATGAACATAAAATAAACCAAAAATAAAAGAAAATAAAAACTAAATGAAAACCTAAACCTCGAAAAATAAACCTAAAATTAAATAAGAAATAAAACCCAAACCCTAAATTAAAAAAAAAAAACTTGAACTTAAAATAAAAATAAAATAAACAAAATAAAATAAACCTAAACCTAACCTAAAATAAACTAACTAAAATAAATAAAATCTAAACCTAAACATAAAATAAACTTACCCTAAACCCTAAACTAAATAAATTAAAAATTAACTAAAAATAAACCTAAACCTAAACATAAAAAGATAACCTAAAAATAAACCTAAAATAAAAACCTAAACCTAAGAAAATAAAATAAAAACCTAAACCTTAACCTAAAAATAAATAATAAAACCTAAACACAAAAAATAAAATAAAAATAAATTTAAACTAAAAAATAAACATAAACTAAACATAAACTGAAAAATAAACTAAAATATAAAACCAAAATTAAAATAAATAAACCTAAAATAAATAAACTGTTATAAAAAATATAAAAAAGCCTAAATAAAAATAAAAAATAAAATAGATTAAAAAAAAAAATTAAACTAAATAAACCTAAACCACTAATTAAAACCTAACCTAAATCTTAAACCTAAAACCCTAAATCCTAAAGAAACCCTAAACCCTAAACCTTAAAACTAACTTAAATGAACCTAAAACCTAAACTCTAAAACCTTAAACTAAACCCTAAACCCTACACCCTAACACTAAATCTAAACCCTCTAAACCTTAAACCTAACCCTAAACCTAAACCCTAAACTAACCACTAAACCTAAAATACTAACTAAACCAACCTAAACCTTAAAACTAAACTAAACCCTTGCCTCAAACTAAACCCAGGCAAAACACTAAACCTAAACCTAAAATAACCCTACCCTAAACCTAAACCTTAAACCTAAAACCCTAAACTAAACCTAACCCTAAACCCTAAACCCTAAAAAATAAAAATTTAAACCTAAACTAAACCTTAAAAACCATAAACCTATACCTAACCAAAACCCCAAACCCTAAACTAACCTAAAATAATTAAATAAATTAAAAAACCCTACAACCTAATAAACCTAAACCTTAAGAATGGGAAACCTTGTAGAAAAAATTAATGTGCTCAATCTAGATCATGGAAGGAAAGGTGGAGCGGTTATCGTAATGGTGGGGATCCGGAGGTGGTGGTTATTTAGTCAGTGGCTACATGCCCATGGTGGTGGTCGGGAGAGATCAAGATATGATGGTGGATCATGCTACCGAGAGGTGGGGTGGTTCTACTAGAACTAGAACCAAGAATGGCACATCAATCTATTGCTTATGGAACTGGTCTTTATAGTAGAGATGATTCTAATTATCTAAGGTTTTGATTTTCTCAATCTAGCTCATTTTTTATCTATGTCATCCAGGTCTTGGATAATTTGGTGTGTTACTCTATGAAAAAAGAAATGTTGAATCAATTTGTTCTCTATTAAAACCAAAACCATAATAAATTAAAACAACCTGACCAAAACCTAAAATAAAAACCCTAAACTACGAACCTTAAAAACCCTAAACCTTAAACCCTAAATCCTAAACACTAAACCCTAAACCATAAACCATAAACCATAAAACCTTAAACCCTAAATCCTAAACCCTAAACCCTAATCCCTAAAGATTAAATCTAAACCATAAACCATAAAACCTTAAACCCCAAACCCTAAACCCTAAAACCTACAACCCTAAACCCTAAACCCTAAACCCTCAAAACCTAAAAGGCTAAACTTAAACTAAATAAAACCTAATAATAAAATAAATAAATAAATGTTAAACTTAAATAAAATAAAATAAAATAAAATAAAAATAAAATAAAAAAATAATTAAACCTAAAATAAAATTAAAAAATAAAATAAACTAAAATAAAATAAATAAAACCTAAACTATAAATAAAATAAACCTAAGAATAAAAAACTTAAATAAGATAAAAACTAAATGTGAAATAAAAATAAAAAACCTAAAATAATATTAAAAAAAACTAAATAAAATCCTAAACCTAAAAAATAAACCTAAAAATAAATAAAAAATAAATCGTGAACCCTAAACTAAAAAATAAATCTAAACCTAAAATAAAAATAAAATAGACAAAATAAACCTAAACCTAAACCTAAATTAAAATAAACTAAACTAAAATAAAATAACCTTAACTAAAAGCTAAAATAAACTAAACCTAAATACCTAAACTAAATAAAATAAAATAAACTAAAAATAAATCTGAACCTAAACTAAAAAAATGGTTTTAGTTATCTAGGGTTTTTGATTTTCTCTATGCGTGATCAAATTTTATCTATGTCATTGCTTATGTCTTTTGAAACTTGGTGTGTTACATGGTTGATGAAATCAAAAAGAAGAAATGTTGAATCTGAATTTGTTCTCTATTAAAAAAATTCCAAAAACTTAAAACCCAAAAATAAACCTTTAACCCTAAACTTAAACCTAAACCCTAAAACCTAAAAATAAAAATCTAAAATAATAAAAAAAAACCAACCCAATACCTTAATCCCTAAACCCTAAATCATACAACCCTAAACCTGTAAACCCAAACTAAACTAAAATAGAATAAATAAAAACTTAAAATAAACTAAAAAAAATAAAATAAACAAAACCTAAATAAAATAAAACTAAAAAAATAAAAATAAATCAAACTAAAATAAAACAAAATAAAACTAATTAAAAACCTAAACCTAAAAATAAACCTAAATTAAATAAAAAAATCAAACCTAAACCTTAAACTAAAAAAAAAAAAAACCTAAACCTAATTAAAAATAAATAAAATCTAAGCCTAAACCAAACATAAACTAAACTTAAACCCTAAAATAAATAAAATAGAGTAAACTAAAAATAAACCTAAACCTAAACTAAAAAAATAAAACCTAAAAATAAAATTAAAATAAAAACCTAAAAAAACAAAATAAAACCTAAACCTAAACCTAAACCTAAAATAAAAAAAATTAAAACCTAAACCTAAAAAATAAAATAAAATAAATTGAACTAAAATAAACATAAACTTAAACCTAAACTTAAAATAAAATAAAATAAAAAACTTAAACTAAAATAAATAAACCTAAAGAAATAAAAGAAACTTAATAAAACTAAAAAATAAACCAAATGAAAATAAAATTTAAAATAAACTAAAATAAATAAAAAAATAAACCAAATAAACTAAAGAACCTAAACATGCTTTAATTTAAAATAAACCTAAACTAAAACCTAAACTCAACCTAAACCTTAAACCTATAATTTTAAAACCCTAACACTAAACCCAAACCTTAAACCCTAAAACTAACCCTAAACCCTAAACCCTAAACCCTTAATCCTAAAGCCCTAAACACTAAACCCAAAACCCAAAACATTAAACCCTAACCCCTTAAATAAAAAAAATAAAAAAATAAAATAAAAATAACCCAATCATCCCTCTTGACTCCTTCCCTCCTGTCCTTCCTCAGGACTACTGATAAATTTATCTTTCTTATTAAAAATTGTATTAATAATGCCTAGTTTTCTATTTTGCTTAATGGGGATTCCTTGGGCTTCTTTCCTTCTTCCCATGGCCAATGACAAGGGGATCCTCTATCTCCTACACTATTTATTATTATTGATGAGTATTTATCAAGGAGCATCAAAGATTTATTCTTAAACAATCCTAGAATGTATTATAGAACTCTTGGTGGTCTTCCTATTTCTTATTTAAGCTTTGTAGATGATTTCATCATTTTTTGCAATGCTTCTATTCATCATATCAAAAATCTCAAGATTTTTTTAAATAAATTTGGTAGAGAAAGTGGTCTATCTATCAATGATAACAAAAGTTGTTTTATTACTTCTTCAAGCATAAATAAAATTAATCAAATCCAACATATGACTAACTTTAAACATCAACACCTTCTTCTTTAGTACTTGGGTGCTCCTCTTTTTAAAGGTCCAGAATGATCCCATTTTTTTGATAAGTTAATTCAAAAAGTTTTAAATAAAATTTCTATTTGGGAATTTCATTTACTTTCCTTTGGTGGTAGGCTCACTATCCTTAAAATCACTCTCAATTCAATGCCTCTTTATTTGATTCAAACTATTATCCCCACTAATGCTACTCTTATCAGCATTGATCACTTGCTTAATAAATATTTTTGTGGATCTAATAATTCTACTAGAATAATGCATTGGACTTCTAGTGTAAATGTTGTGGTCCCTTGGGTGAAGGTGGTTGCAAAACCAATTTGAAGCTATTATTATCTTCTCTCATAAGCTCTAGTGGAATTTTAGAAAGAATGGTAGCCTTTGGGCTAATTTTATGATGAAAAATATTGCCAAGGTCAACACCTTATTTGTGCTTATAAAGTTGGTGACTCTTGTAAATGGCTTTGCTCCATTAAATGGTTTGTTGAACCCTTAATATCTTAGGGTATTCATTCAGGTTCTTCTCTCGTTTGGAAAGACAATTGGATTGGCAATGTCTCTATTGACTCCCTTTTATTTACCCACACTACTGCAGCTATCAAAGTTAACTCTTTCTAGCATAATAACACTTGGAACGAAAACAAACTAAAGAATTATAAATAAAGATATACAATAAAATAAAATAAAATAAATAAAAAATAAACTAAATAAATTAAAGAAACCTAAACCTACCTGTTTACTTAATTTTAAAAAAATCCTAAATCCTAAACCTACAACCCTAAACCTTAAAAAACCCTAAATCGTAAACCCTAAACCCTTAACCCTAAACCTTAAACCCTAACCCTAAACCATACCCCTAAACCATAAACCTTAAATAAAATAAACCTAAAATAAAAAAAATATATAAACCCATATAATTAACCTAAAAAAATATAAAAAATAAAACCTAAATCTTAAACTAGAAAAAAACTTAAACTTAAAATAAAAATAAAATAAACCAAAATCTAAACTAAAATTAGCTAAAATAAAATAAATAAAACCTACTCCTAAACTTAAAATAAACTAAACCTAAACATTAAATGAAATAAAATAAAATAAACTAAAAATAAACTAAAACCTAAACTAAAAAAATAAAACTAAATAAAAACTTAAAATAAAAACCTTAAACCTAAACCTAAAAAAAATAAAATAAAAACCTAAACCTAAACCTAAAAAGTTGAAATAAAACCTAAACCAAAAAAATAAAATAAAAATCAAACTAAACTAAAAAATAAACATAAACCTAAACCTAATCTTAAAAATAAACTATAATAAAATTCTAAACTAAAATAAATAAACTAAACTAAATAAAATAAAATATAAACTTAAATAAAACTAAAATAAATTAAACCTAAACCTATGGGTTTACTTAATTTAAAACCCTAAACCGTAAACTCTAAACCCTAAACATTAAATCCTAAACCTTAAACCCTAAACCCTAAACCTAAAATTAAATAAAATAAAAACTAAATTAAAACTTAAAACTATAAAATAAACTTAAAAATAGAACCTAAAAGTAAATAAAAAATAATACATAAACCCTAAACTAAGAAAAACCTAAACAAAAAATAGAATTCAAATAAATAAAATAAAATAAACCTAATCCTAAAATAAATAAACTAAACTAAAATAAATAAAACCAGCACCTAAAGCTAAAATAAACTAAACCTAAACTTTAAACTAAATAAAATAAAATAAACTAAAAAAAAATTAAACATAAACTAAAAAATAAAACCTAAAAATAAACTTAAAATATAAACCCAAAACCTAAACCTAAAAAAATATAATAAAAACCTCAATCTAAAACTACAAATTAAAAATAAAACCTAAACATAAAAAATAAAATAAAAATAAAACTAAACTAAAAAATAAACATAGATCTAAACCTAAATCTAAAAAATAAAATAAAAATAAATAAATAAAAACTTAAACCTAAACCCAAAAATAATAAAAATAAAAAACTAAATTTAAATAAATTAAATAAAATCTTAAAGTAAAATAAAAATTAAAATAAACCTAAAAGTAGAAAACCTAAATAAAAAAATAAAAAAATAAAATAAACCTAAAAAAAAAACTAAATAAACCTAAACTTAAAAAAAATAGAATAAAAATCTAAACCTAATCCTAAAAAAAAGAAAATCCTAAACATACAAAATAAAATAAATATAAAACTAAACTAGAAAATAAACATAAACCTAAACCTAAACTTATAAAGTAAACAAAAATAAAAAACTTAAACTACAATAAATAAATCTAAAATTAATAAATTAAACTAAATAAAAATGAAAAATAAACATTAATAAAAAAATAAAATAAAGTAAAATAAATAAATAATAAATTAAATAAATTTAAACCTACCAGTTTACTTAATTTAAAAAAAACCCTAAACCCTAATCTCTAAAATAAACCCGAAACCCTAATCCTATAACCCTAAACCCTAAACCCTACAATAAATTAAACCTAAAATAAAATAAATTATGAGCTAAATAAAATTCTAAACCTAAAGAATAAAATTAAAAATAAAGCAAAAAAAATAAATTAAAAATAAAACCTAAACCCTAAACTAAAAAAACCTAAACCTAAAATGAAAATAAAATAAACCTAAACCTAAACTAAAATAAACTAAACTAAAAAAAATAAAACCTACACCTAAACCTAAAATAAACTAAACCTCAACCTAAACTAAATAAAATAAAATGAACTTAAAATAAACCTAAACATAAACTTAAAATAAAACCAAAAAATAAACCTAAAATAAAAACCTAAAACCTAAACCTAAAAAAATAAAATAAAAACATGAACCTAAACATAAAAATTAAAAATAAATCCTAAAACTAAAAATTAAAATAAAAATAAAACTAAACTAAAAAATAAACATAAATCTAAACCTAAAGCTAAAAAATAAACTAAAATAAAAACCCTAAACCAAAATAAATAAGCATAAAATAAGTAAAGTAAATGAAATAAAAATAAAATTTAAACCTAAATAAAAAGATAAATAAACTAAATAAACCTAAACCTATCGGTTTACTTAACTTTAAAAAAGAATCCTAAATCGTAAACCCTAATCCCTAAACATTAAATCCTAAACCCTAAACCTTAAAACTAAAAAAAATAAAAAAAAAAACTTAAACCTAAAAAATAAAACTATAAATAAAACCTAAAAGTAAATAAAAAATAAAACATAAACCAACTAAAAAAAAACTAAACATAAAATAAAAATACAACAACAACAAGCCTTTATCCCACTTTGCTACATGAATCATTCTAATTATGTCCTATTATGTTTCAAATTCTCATTTAATTCAAGTATACTAAGGTATTTTTTTATACATCTTAACCAAGTCTTTTTAGGCCTACCTCTACCTTTCTTAACATAAGGCAAATCTAATGCATCTACTCTCCAAACCGGGTCATCAGACGATCGATGCTTTATGTGGCCAAATCATCTAAGGCAACTCTCTCTAATCTTATCTTCCACTAGAGCTACTCCAACTTTTTCCCGAACATACTCATTTCACATTTTATCTCTAAGAGTAAAGCCACTCATCCACCTGAGCATCCTCATCTTTGTAACACTTAACTTAGTCTTATGCTTCTCTTTATTGGCCAACATTTTGCACCATAAGTCATCGTGTCTTACCATCTTATAAAATTTTCTTAAGTTTAAGTGGAAACTTTTCTATCACACAACATGCCAAATGCATTCCTCCACTTCAACCATCTTACTTGAATTCTACTAATAACATCTTCATCTATGTCACCATCATTTTGAACAATAGAGCCTAAATATCTGAATCACTCACTCTTATTAATGACTTGTTCACAAACACTACCACTAGAACTTCTACAACTAAAATTACACTCTATATATTCAATTTTAGATCTACTTAAATGAAAACCTTTAGAATCTAATGTTGACCTCCATAATTCAAGTTTCTCTTGGACTCCCTCTCTAGTATTATCAACAAGAAGAATGTCATCAGCAAAAAGCATATACCAAGGTACATCTTCCTATAAATGCCTAGTAAGAACATCCATAACTAAAGCAAAAGGATAAGGGCTTAAAGTTGATCCTTGATGTAATCCAACTGAAATAGGACAATATTTTATCAATCCTCCTTGTGTTTGGACACAAGTAATAGCTCTAGTATACATATCCTTAATGACTTGAATATAACCAATATTAACTCATTTCTATTCTAGAACTCTCCAAAGAACATCTCTTGAAACTTCATTAAAATCTTTCTCTAAATCAATAAATATCATATGTAGATCCTCCTTACTTTTCTATACTTCTCCATCAAACCTCTTAACAAATGTATAACATCCATAGTAAATCTACTTAGCATGAAACCAAACTGATTGTAAGAAACTTTTGTATCACATTGTAACCTATGCTCAATTACTCTCTCCCGTAATTTTAATGTATGACACATTAACTTAATTATTCTATAATTTGCACACTCTTGTGCATCAACTTTATTCTTAAATATGGGAACCAACAATTTCTTCCTCCACTCCTCTAGCATCTCTTTAGTCTTTAAAATAACATTAGAAAAATTTGTAAGCCATGAAATTCCTTGATCTCCTAAACATTTCCACACTTCTATTAGAATATCATCAAGTCCTACTATTTTTCCACATTTCATTTTCTTTAAAGCTTCTCTAACTTATTACTAATACGATAATAAAACAAAATTCTCTATTTTTTGTTTAGGGTATTAAGGTTGCTAAAATCAATCGTACTTTCAGATCCTTTATTGAAATGTTTTTCAAAATATCTCATCCATCTATTTTCAATATCCTTTTCTAAGAAAAAGCACTTTATTATTTTCATCCTTAATACACCTCACTTGAACTAGGTCTTTACTTTTCCTATCTCTTTGGTTGGTTAACTTATACATACATCTTTTACCTTCTTTGGTATCTGATTTATTGTATAAATCACTAAAAGCTAAATTTTTTGCATAATATATTGCTTTCTTAGAATCTCTACAGGCCACTTTATATCTTTCCCAATTCTCTGAGTTTTTACATCTAAACCAAATATTACAACAATGCTTCTCATTCTTATATTTTCTTGCAAACTTTGACTCCACCGCCAACTATTTTTATTAAAAGAAGCTTTTCCTTTTGATTCTCCAAGCACTTTTTTAGCAACTTGCTTAATTTTACTTGCTACTTTTTTTCACATAACATTAGCTTCCTTATGAACATCCCAAATTCTAAGCTCTTGTAGCTTGCTCTTAAAATATTTTTATTTGTGTTCTTTAAGTGTCCCCATCTAATCCTAGGACAATAATTTGATTTATTTTTCCTCTTACAATCTTTCATCTTAAAATCTAAAACTAACAATCGATGTTGGGTACTTGAACTTTCACTTGGAATGACCTTACAATCTTTACAATCAAAATGATCTATTTTTTCTTATCAGAAAATAATAAGTTTGTATTTTACTAGATCCATTTTTATAAGAAATAATATGTTCATCTCTTTTCTTATGTAAAGTATTAGCAAAAACAAAATCATAAGCTAAAGAAAAATCTAATATATTCCTACCTTCTTCATTAGTCACTCCAAATTCATAACCACCATGAATACTTTTAAAATCTTCTACCACTCTTCCAACATGTCCATTTAAATCTCCTCCAATAAATACTTTTTCTTCAAGAGATATCTTTGTATTAATCCCTCTAATACATTCCAAAAAAATTTTTTTGAGCTTACATCCGAACCTGCTTGAGAAGCATAAACACTTATAACATTAAGAATCTTAGTATCAATAATAATCTTTAAAGCTATAATTCTATCTCCACATCTATTAATATTTATAACATTATCCTTCAAATTTTTATCTATAATCAAACCTACACCATTTCTAGTTCAACTTCTACCTAAATGCCAAAGTTTAAAATGTAAACTATCAATCTCCTTGGCCTTCTCCCCAACCCATTTAGTTTCTTGAACACATAAAATATTTTTTATTCTATGAACCATAATATATATTAATTCCATTAATTTACTTGTAAGAGTTAAACCTAAAATTAAAATAAAATAAATAAAATAAAATAAACTTAAAATAAAATAAACTAAACTAAAATAAATGACCTTCTAATGCTAAAATAAACTAAACCTAAACCTTAAGCTAAATAAAATAAAATAAACTAAAAAAAACCTAAACCTAAACCAAAAAATAGAACCTAAAATTAAAAAAAAAAAATCAAAACCTAAAACTAAACCTAAAAATTAAATAAAAAAACCTAAACGAAAATTAAAATAAAAACTAAACCTAAAATAAACAAAAATTAAACTAAGCAGAAAAATAAACTAAACTAAACCTAAAAAATAAACTAAAATAATAAACCAAAACTAAAATAAATAAACTATAAAAAATAAAATATAAACCTAAATAAAATATAAAATAAACTAAATAAACTAAACCTCTTGGTTTACTTGATTTAAGAAAATCTAAAGTAAACCTAAACCCTAAACACTAAATCCAAAACCCTAAACTTAAAAATATAAAATAAAACTAAATAAAAAACCAAAACCTAAAAATAACCTAATAAAACTAAAAGTAAATAAAAAATAAAGCATAAACCTTTAAACAAACCTAAATCTAAAATAAAAATAAAATAAACAAAATAAAATAAACCTAAACCTAAACTAAAATAAACTAAGCTAAAATAAATAAAACTAAACCTAAACCTCAAATAAACTAAACCTAAACCTAAATCTAAACTAAAATTAAATTATCAAAAAATAAACCTAAACATAAAATAAACCTAAAATAAAAATAAACCTAAACTAAAAATAAAAAACTTAAACCTAAACCTAAAAATAAAAATAAAAATAAAACTAAACTTAAAAAATAAAATAAAATAAAACTCAAAAAAAAATAAACCTAAACTAAACTAAACTAAAATCAACTAAAATAAAATACTAAACTAAGATAAATAAACCCAAATAAAAAAACTAAATTAAATCAAAATAAAATAAACCTAAAAAAATAAAAAAGAAAGTAAACTAAAATAAATAAAAAAATAAACTAATTATACTAAATAAACTTAAACCTATTAGTTTACTTAATTTTAAAAAAAAAATTAAAACCTTAAACCCTAAATCATAAACTCTAAACCTAAAACCTAAACCTAAACCACAACCCAGAAATCCTAAACCCTAAACACGAACCCTAACCAGACTTTAAACCTAAAAGCATAAAACCTAAAACCCTAAAATAAAACTAAACCTAAACCCACAAACCTTAATCATAAAACCATACAAAAAACCTAAACCTAAAATAACTAAATAAATTACAAAATAAACCTAAACCAAAACGATAAACCTAAGCCTTAAGAATGGTAGAACTATGACAATAAGAATATCACCATCAACCGGGCTGTAGATCTTGAGGTAGCGAAGGTGGTGATATAGTGTTGGTGGGGGATCTAGGTGGTGGTTGGAGCTAGTTATGGAGGAGTGAAGAGCGGAGGTTACACCCATGGTGGCTGACAGGAGATCGGGGATATGATAGTGGTTCCTACTTAAGAGGCGGGTGGTTAGATGGGAATTGGAGAAACTTAAGAATGGTGATCCGATCACACACACGTGTCTTATATAGGGACAATTCTAGTTATGTAGGGGTTTTGATTTGCTATATGCGTGCTCATTTTTTAACTATGTCGACACTTGTGTATTAGAAAACATGGTGAGTTACTTAGTTGATGAAATCCAAAAGAATAAATCTTGAATTTGAATTTGTTCTCTATTTAAAAAAAAATGAAAAACCCTAAATCCTTAAATAAACCCTAAACCCTAAACCTAAACCTAAACTCTAAACCCTAAAACCCACAAACCCCCTAAACCTAAAACCTAAAACCCAAACCCAAACCTAAAAAAACCTAAACCCTAAAGCCTAAAACCTAAACCCTAAACCTAAACCCTAAACAAACCCAAACTGACATTGAGCTAAATCCTAAACACTAAAATAAACCCTGGACCCTAAACCTTAAACCCTGAAGCTAAAAACCCTAAATTAAATAAAACCTAAAATCAAATAATAAAAAAATAAATAAAATAAAAATATAAAACATAAACCTAAACCTAAAGAAAATAAACAAAAATAAATAAAACCCAAAACTAAAACTAAAGTAAAAAATAAAAAATAAAATAAACCTAAAATAAATAAAATAAAAAATAAAACTAAATAAAAATAAAACTAGTAAGGGCACAATAAATAAAAATAAAACCTAAACTAAAAAAAACACAAAAGTAGAATAAAAAAATAAATTAAACCTAAATATAAATTAAAATAAATAAAACATAAACCTAAAAATAAATAAGCTAAAATAAAACCTAAACTAAATAAAATAAAAAATAAAATAAACCTAAATAAAAAAAATAAACCTAAAATAAACCTAAAATACAAAAACCTAAAAAAAAAAAAAAATAAAAAACCTAAACCTAATCCTAAAGATAAAAAATAAAGCTTGAACCAAAAAAATAAAATAAAAATAAAATAAAATTAAAAATAAACATATCTAAGCGTAAACCAAAAAATAAAATAAAATAAATAAATAAACTAAATTTAATAAAATAAAATGAACCTATATAAATAAAAAAAAATAAACTCAAATAAATAGAAAATAAACTAAATTAACCTAAACTAGGTTTACATAATTTAAGAAAATAATAAAATAATGAAATAAATAAAAATCCTAAAAACCCTAAACCCCACACCTAAACTAACCTAAACCAAAACTACTAAACCTAAACACTACTAAAACCTAGAAACCTAAACCTAAAGTAAAAATACACAAAAACTAAAATAAAAAAAATGTAAATGTAAATAAAATAATAAAATAAAATAAAATAAAACCAAAAAAGTTAAACCAAAACCTAAAATTAAATAAATTAAAAAATAAACTAAAATAAAATAAATAAAACCTAAACAAAACTAAAAATAAAATATACCTAAAATAAAAATAAATAAAATAAAAGCGAAAGAAATAAAATAAAGTTAAAATAAAACTAAAATATAATAAAATAAAAGCTAAAATAAAAAACCCTAAAAAAATAAACCTAAAAATAAAACCTAAACCCTAAACTAGAAAAAAAAAACCTAAACCTAGAATAAATAAATTAAAATAAACTAAAATAAAATAAATAAAACCTAAATCTAAAGGTTTAGCATGATATTGTATAATGTTAAGTGATTTTAATGAGGTGTAATGTTAGAAAATATATTAAATTATAGCAAATTATAATATAATATAGTGTGTTAATTCTATAATATGATATTGTATAGTTAGTTTGAGCTTGCACCATCACAAATCATAAAATGTTAATTATAATGTTAAGATGTTATAATTTGAACAAATACATTATTTAGCTCTTGGTGGAAGTATTAAAGGTGTTCATAAGAGAAGAAATAAGATTTGATGAGAATTCCATGTCAAGGACATGGAGGGAGATCCATTAGGAAATCACATGCATGGGGGTTACGAGGGCATATAAGAAGAAAATCTAGAATAAGGTTTGAATTTGATTTGATTATATGATTTGTGGAAAGAAGATCTCGGGATAAGAATCCACCATCCTAAGATCAAATCAACTTTAATTTATTTTAGTTTAATTGATGTGCGCATCTGCTAGAGATATGGGCTAAGCTGATCGGGTGAACCTTCACTAGAGCAAGTTCAGACTATCCACTGATTGGGATTTGAGTTTGATTTCATAGATTTATTTGGGGATGTATCAATTGGGAATAAGAGTTTGGTTGGATTTCTTGGTTTTAGAATCTCTTGGGGAGTTGGTTTAATTGCTCCACTAGAGATTGGTTTTGAATTTGATTTATTTGCTTGATATATGATTTAGTCCAGAGAAGCGGTGTGATTTAACTCCATTAGGAAAATCGGGGGTTTAATTTGATCAGTTAATTTATGGACCCTATCGTTGTGCGATGGGCTAAGAAGGGCTATATTAGCCTTGTCTCAGTTTACAAATTCAAAGGGATAGTCTCTATGGGTAGCCAACTGGTTACCTTTAGGTGCAATGACTATACTAGGAAGAAGGCATAGAAGACTTACATCTTCCAAAGTGAGGAACAAGCTGGCGTGATTTGGACAAAAAATTAAACTTGACTTAGGGCGACTCTTGAGTGAATGCCAGGGACTTATGTCAACTCAAAAGTAGTCAAGATTAATTTTATTATAGTTTCATTTGATTTGATATGGTTTATTTGGTTTAGTTTGAAATTGAGGGCATATCTTAGGGATGTTAGCTTGGTCAAATTTGATAGATTTAATTTATGGACCATGTGGGTGTGATGTATGACTAAAAGAGGCTATATCATTGTCCTATCTTAGATTTACAAATCCAAAGGAATAGACTACTAGCCCTAGGGTAGAACTTGCCAACCTAAGTGGTTGCCTTCATGTGCAATGATGTGATGGGAAGAAGGCATGGGACTTACATCTTCTAAAGTAGGAACAACCCAGGGGAGACACAGGGTATATAAACTTGACTTAGGGAGACTAAGTGAATGTAGTTGGGGACTTATATCAACTCAAGTGTTGTCGATTCTAAAGGGAGTTTTGGGCACCTAAAGATAAGATGCCTTGGGAAAAGGTACCGCTAGGGGTGTCCTCCTAATCCACACGTGAATATATATTTTGTTTGTATGTTTGAATAGATCCTTTTATTGTACAAGGACCACACTGAGAAATGGCTATGTTAGCCTTAACCTATCTCAGATTTACTAGACTAAAGGAGAATATGCACATCCATAGAATGGACTCTCCAACCACAAGGGCGGTTAATAGGAAAGAGGAACTGTCCAATCCAATAGTAACCCAAAGTGTCTCATGAGGGTGATCCAAATATAGTGCCAACAAATGAGGGTCCTAGGGGCATTATCCTAAGGTGTACGGTTGCTAACTAAAGGAGAAAGTGTAGCAGACTTACGTCTGCCAAGAGTGGTGTATCCTAAGGTGAGATAGCCAACCAAGCTAAGGTGTATATGTTAGCATAGTGAGAACCAACCAACCTAAGGTACCCGTCGATGTGCAATGATCAATCTTGAAAGAAAATGTGCTTATAACTTTCTAAGAACTAATAATGGGGGATCATTCATGTGACATATGTTATCGACCTGAGTGACTACTAAATGGGAGCCCGAGGAAGGGCAGGAAGCTCAAGAGGAAGGAGACTAGGGGACTTAACCTAATCCTCAAATATACTCAACTCAATCAGTGCAGGAAGGCTAATCCAAGAAGAAAGCATAGCAGACCCACATCCTCTTAAATAAAGCCAACATGAATTAGCTTACCAACCATGCAGTAAGGCCTACCAAACTAATATGGTGCTCATCGGTGTGCAGTGGCCAAGTACAGAAGGAAAGCATAGTAGACTTACATCCTCCAAAGTAGAAAGACCAGGTGACAAGCGGTAGCGTCGCCGACCAAGCAACTCTGAGTGAGTGTTGTTGGGGGCATTATCTCAACTCAGAGTAGCCCGAGACAAAAGAAGTGTTTATTTTATATGTTTGGGTGTCATTTATGTTTGTGTTGTGTCAATGAAAGATAGGATGCCGCTCAGGTTCCTTACACCTACCCTAAACACACCGTGGTAGATTCACAAATAAGAATACTTTTATAATGGAAGAGATTGAATTAAAAATGGAATTTTCATTGATGATTATTATTTTCAAATATGATTTATAATATTTCTTTAAGTGGAGCCCATTGATTGGAAGCATTGGGTGCTCTCACTTATGATTAATAAGCTGATAAGATCATTCTTGGTAGGCCTTTTCTATGATAAAAGGCCTTCCTAAGTGGGTTCAAACTTGCTTCTCATCTTACGATGGACGATAATCAGTCTCCTTAGAACTAAAATAAGCTCTCCTACTTAAAAAGCTCTAGTATGGACCAACTTGTTATGAGCCTAAATCATTTTATCTTGTACAACTTAAGGTTTCGGCATGCCCGTAGGTGTCTCTCCTACCTTCTTCTAACCATAACTTGGCATTCTACTGGATCTTGCTACCCAAAGCTATATTAGTGATGGGAGTTGGACTTCTAATGGTAGATCAGCTTCAAACCCATACACTAAGGAGAAAGGAGTAGACTATGTTGGAGTTATATATGTGGTGCAGTAGGCCCTCAAGGCTTTCTTTGCCATGCCACTATTGCTTGTTATTATCAGTGTCTTCTTCATGGAGAGTTCCATTGAAGGCTTTTACTAAGCCATTTTCCCTTGTGTAGTTGATGGTAGAATATCTCCAATATATGTTGTGTCTCTGGGAAAAGTTGTTGATCTCAGTGCTCTTGAATACAATACCATTATCAGATATAATTTATTGAGGCTCAACCTCAATATGGTTTCTAGAGCACATGCTAAGCTATGACCTCTCTGAGCGAAATCACCTTCGTCCATTTGGAAAAGTAATCAGTAATAACTAAGATGAATTGAAGACCCTTGGCAGAAGTAGGATCAATCGGACCCACTATGTTGGTACCCACAACACTCAAATGGCCATGAGGCCAATGTAGGATGTAGAATGTTAGGCGATTAGTGTAGGACCACAATGTGTATTTGACATTGGTGGCATCGCCTAGCCGTATCCATGCAATCTTTGATCATCGATGGCTAGTAGTTTCGTAGTCTCTTGATCTTGGCTTTCATCTTTGAACCAGATTGGTTGGCTCCACATAATCCTAGGTGTACCTCGGTCATGATCTTATGGGCTTCGTGCTTGTATAAACAACATAACCACATATGATCAAAAGGCCACCAACACAAGACACCATCCACAAGCTCGTAGGAAAGTGCTCTCTACTTCATCTGATGGGCTTGGAACTTCTCTTGAGGTAATTTGCCTTTATTTAGGTAATCCATGAATGGTTGCCTCCAATCTAACTCCTCATCCTTCTTCTTTACAATGGCAACCTCCTTCTCAGAGTACTTTTGATGAGTTCAATATCAAAAGGGATAATACTTGTCTATTTTGGACCTTTATTGATATGGATCCTCTCACATGTCAACTCCTTGGCAAGCTTGGCTAAAGCATACACAATGGCATTCTCTCCTCAAGGAATCTTATAAATGATAACCTCTGGGATTTGGGCCAACAACTCCATGGTGTACTTATGGTAATGATGGAGCTTGGGCTTTATAACTTTATAGGACTCAACGATTTGGTTGATTACTAGTTGAGAATCCCCAAAGATGTTGATATTATATATGCTTAGAGTAATGACTAACTCCAAACAGGAAATCAGAGCCTCATATTCGAATTCGTAGTTGGTGTAAGGATTGGACAGATGATATAAGAATGATCAAAACTACATTCAAATGGTCAAAACTAAATCAAATGAAATCAAATTAAATCGAAACTCTTCCTAAGCCATATGACTTATCTTATGGACTTAGCCAAATATTAATCCAAATCAAGTCAAACTAAGTTGATTTTCAAATCAATCATATTTTGAATCATCTTCACAAATTTAAATGAAATATACATTTAAATCATCAAAACTAAATCAAACCAAATAAAAATCCAAACCTAACCCACATGACCAAACTCCATGGACTTAGCCAAATTCCTTCATTCCAAAACCCAAATTATTTATTTACTCAAGAATCAATCATACCTCAACTATATTCATAAATATAAATGAAATCTATAATAATCAAGCCAAACTAAAATCAACCCCAGTCAAACCCAACTTAACCCTTTTGACTTGAAATGTTCAAATTAACCAAAACCCATTTAAAGCCCAAGCCAATTGCAATTAAATTCATATATCAAATCCATATATAAACTCAACTAAATCAAATCAACCCAAAATCAAGCCCAATTGGCTTTACCCAAAGTGGCCAATTTTACTTATCTGAGCCAAGTTCTAACAGTCCTACCCAAATTGGATTGAATCAAGCCCATCAAAACCTCCCATCATGATTGTTGATCACCCTAGGTTGATCAATTGTCACAAAGGTCAAACCAAGTCAACTTGATCATTTGACCAAGTCAACCACTTAACCATATGAATCCCAACTAGCCAAATTACAACTAAGCCAAATCCCTTGAATGATTCATACCAAATCAAAATCAATATTTGAATATAACTTTACCTTCAACTAAGTCAAACCAAACCCAATTGGCCTTCTTAACAAGAAATTGACCTAAAAGACCAAATTGTGTCAAATAAAAATATAAACCAAATTGATTGCAACCAATGGCTCAAGTTCATTCCAAATTGATTGTTGAATTTTACCAAAGCCATGGTTGGACCAAATTGAACCCAATTGATCTACTTAGCCCAAATTATCCTAAAGGTTCAAGTTGGCCTAAATCAAGAACAATCAAAATTAATTTAAACCAAAGCATAAAATCATCTTCAATTAGTCCATTAAACTCCAACCAACACCCAATCCAAGCTAATTTGGCAAATTTAATCAATTTGGTCAACTTAACCCATTTGACCCAAATGAATTCAAATGAGACAAAAATAAATCTAAGATAAACTAAACCAAACCAACCAAACATCTTAAATGATCATATGAACTTAATCCAACCCTTGGTTTGACCAAATTTGACCAATTGGTCAACCTGACCCAACCTAACCCAATTTGACCTAAATGAGCCAAATTGAGCCAAAACTAACCAAATCAACTCCAATTGGCTTGAAATTTTGGCTAACCCACTTTGGGCTCATTTAAAATCTTCCCAAATCAAATTTAATGCCAAATGATCATTCTACCTTTGGGTCAAGGGCATCACATGAGACAAATCACCCATGTAAGTGGTCATTTCCATTCCTTGGCACTTGGTAATCTCCCAATTGGTCCACTAGGTACCTCACCCAAGGGGTGGTTGGGTAGCCATGATGGGAGGTGAAATCACATCACCCTCCCATTGGAGCATTTGAAACCCATAAGACACCCATGATTCCTCCTTGGCCACCTCCAAACCTTCAACCAACCAAGCCAAGCCACTCACCTCCTCCACCCATGACTCCTTGAGATGGTGGGATGGCCACTAGAATCAAACCCGATCCCACATCCAATCAATATGAAGGGGTATACACCCCCCATTTTCCACTCAAACACACACAAAAATCATTCCTCAGAGCCCTAGCTACACAAGATGAGCCGCTAGAGCTATTTCCTAAGCTCCCAAACTCATTCCCATCAGTCCCAAAATAGGACACTCTCATTTTTGATCTAGCTTTCCCATTTCTCTATCAAACTCAAATTTACTTTGCACACCATCCTTAGCCCGAAAGAGAATGAAGCATCTCCTAAGCTTCCCATGCACCGGAGGTGGGACTTCGATCAAAGCCATGCTCCAAATCATCAGTTCATGGCCTTTTGAGTGATCAATGAGGAATTGATCCAATTGCTTCTCAACAAGGCTTCATCTCCAATACATGAAGCTTCCTCAATTGTTCGAGCTAGTAGTCTTTAGCTCCGGCAAGGTATGTTTCCAAAATTAAACCTTAGCCAAAAATGGGTTGGAGATTTTTGAAGAAAACTTACATCTCGTGTGATCTTGATCGTTAGATCCTCTCCGATCGATATCATGAAGGTGTGGGATCCTTTTGGAGTTGATCCAGCTCAGCTCATATCAAGTGAGTAATGGTGACGGACTCCATTCTCTCACTGCATGAGTTAGATCAAGCACCATCGGTTCCATGATCAAAATGGACAATCATGATTAAATTTGCTAGATCGATCGATTTAATCTTATTAAGTTATCGATTAATCATAGCATCGATCATAGATGGGACGAGAAAGAGCATCCACCCACGTAGCGAGTTGGATAAGTTTTAAAGCGCTCACATGCCGTGGCACCAGTGTTAGTGTGCCATGTCATCACGCCATGTGGCACCAATAGGATTAGGCTTTAATTAGGCTTAATTAATCATTTTTAATGGCTGAAACTTCTAAAAATCATAAAAAATCATAGATAAATAAAATAATGCAAATAAATACTCATTTTAAAAGTATTTCAGAGGAGAATTAATTAAAAATTATCTTAACTAATTTTGAATAGTAATTAAGGTTTAATTGCAAAATTAATTAGCTTAATTACTTTTAAATTACTTGAGCAATTAATCCTAAATTTTGTGAGTTAATTTAATGGGATGACCTCTGCCTCCCATGATTTTCTTGGGATTTATTGTACGCTTAATTAAGAAAATTGACTAATTAAACCTTAACTACTCTTTTAAGTTAATTAATGATTAATTAATCCCATGAATAGTAATAAATTAGTTAATTAAGTTTATCAATCATGGTTCAATAGTAAGTGAAATAAGGAATAGTGTTGGGACCCCTTTCCCTAAGTTTATTTCAACCTTTTTTAAAATAAAATTAATTAATAGTTAACTAAAATTAAATCACTTAATCAAATTGAAATCATAATCACATCAAACCTTAATTAATTCATGGGGTAGATCTTTAGGTGTTTAATAACCTAAAGGAGTTTAATGAAGTTATGGTTAGTCCATATGTGTGGGAGAACCATAAGAGTAATTAATTAAGACTCTTAATCTAATTTGCTATTAATCATGAGCTAATTGCATTATGCCCCTATTATTTCCTACGATTAATGCAAGTTTATTTTTCATGCATATCATGTTGGCTCATAGTTATTTAGTTAATTATTTTAAGGTGACATTAGTAAGGGTAATTAATTCATCTAATTAATGGTTCAACTAAAATCAACTTAATTACATTTGCTTAAATTAAATTAAATCACTAATGTGGGAATTGGTTTAAAATAGCAAGTGATGATTTCTCTTCTCCTCTTTAAATCAAATCAAATCCAAAACTTAATTAATAAAAAAGCTTTGGTTTGCTTTAAATAATCTTATTTGATTTGATTATCCTTAAGAACTAGTTTGGTTGAATGAATCACATGCTTATATTTGATTGTCTTCTTCATAATCATGTTAAATTTGGTATGTCATTTGAATTCATGCTTCCATCTTTTGAAAATCAGGTAAAATAAAATGGATTTTCTTTATGTAAGCTTGCATGTGTTGATTTAATTTAATATATGCGTGGCTATTATCACTATTAAATCTAAATGTATTTTTCAAAATCTTATAAATGAATAATAATATGTGTTATGATGCTAGTCATAAATACATAAGAAATGCATGTGCTAAGTGTATCAAACTCAACCCAAAATCAAGCCAACTAAACCAAATTGGTCCACTTGACCCAAAGTGGCCAATTTGACCTATTTGAGCCAAGTTTTAATCCTACCCAAATTGGATTGAACCAAGCCCATCAAGACCTCCCATCATAATTGTTTATCACTCTAGGTTAATCAATTATCACAAATTGGGTCAAACTAAGTCAACTTGGTCATTTGACCAAGTCAACCCCTTAACCCATATGTACCTGAACTAGCAAAATTGCAACCTAAGCCAAATCCCTTGAAACTAATGATTCATACCAAATCAAAATAATTATTTGAATATGACTTGACCTTCAATTGAGTCAAACCAAACCCAATTGGTCCTCTTGACCCAAGTTGACCCAAATTGACCTAAAAAAACCAAATTGAGTCAAATCAAATATAAACCAAATTGATTGTAACTAATGGCTCAAGTTCATTCCAAATTAATTGTTTAACTTTATCAAAGCCATGATTGGACCCAATTGAACCCAATTGACCTACTTAGCCCAAATTGACCTAAAGGTTCAAGTTGGCCTAAATCAAAACCAAATCCAAATTAATTGAAACCAAAGCCTAGAATCATCTTCAATTGGTCAACTAAACCCAAACTAACACCCAACATAAGCTAATTCGGCCAATTTTGTCAAATTGGTTAACTTAATCCATTTGACCCAAATGAATTCAAATGAGCCAAAATCAAATCTAAGCTAAATTAAACCCAACCAATTGAACCAAAACATCCCAAATGATCATCTAAACTTAACCTAACTCTTAGTTTGACCTAATTTGACCAATTGGTCAACTTAACCCAACCTAACCTACTTTTGGCTCATTTCAAATCTGTCCAAATCAATCCAATGCTAAATGATCATTCTACTCTTGTTTCAAGGGCATCAAATGAGACAAATCACCCAAGTAAGTGGTCATTTCCATTTCTTGGGACTTAATACTCTCCAAATGGTCCACTTAGGCACCTAGGACACTACCCAACCTGTCCCAAGGGGTGGTTGGGTCAACCATGACCCATGGGAGGTAAAATCATCTCACCCTCCCCATTGGAGCATTTAAAACCCATAGGACACCCATGATTCCTCCTTAGCAGCCATCTCCACACCTTCAACCAACCAAGTTGAGCCAACTCACCTCCTCCCTACCACCCATGACTCTCTGAGATGGTTGGATGACCATTAGAAGCCAAACTTGATCCCACCATTTGATCAAGATGAGGGGGGGGGGGGTATACTCTCATTTTCACTCAAACACACACAAAATTCATTCCTCAATGCCCTAGCTACCCAAGAAGAGATGCTAGAGCAATTCCCTAAGCTCCCAAGCTCATTCCTCGATAAAAAATTGCCATTCCCGTCTGTCCTGAAATAGGACAGTCCCATTTTTGACCTAACTTCCCAATTTCTCAATTAAGCTCAAATTAATTTTTCATGCACCTTTCCTAGGCCTCATCGAGCAAGAATCAATCATCTCCCAAGCTTCTCTAGCACCAGAGGTGGGACTTCAATCAAATCGGAGCTCCAAATCATCAGTTCATGGCCTTCCGAGCGACCGTCAAGGAATTGATCTAATTATTGCTCAACATGGCTTCGTCTCTGCTAGATGAAGCTTCTTCAATTGTTTGAGCCGCTAGTCTTTAGCTCTAGTGAGGTATGCTTCCAAAACTAATCCTTAGGTAAAAATGGGTTGGAGCATTTTGAAGAGAACTTCCTTCTCGCGTGATCTTGATTGTTGGATCCCCTCCAATCGATGTCATGAAGGTCTGGGATCATTTTGGATTTGATCTGAGCTCGTGTAAGCTCAGATCAAGTGAGCAATGGCAGACAGACTCCATTCTCCCTCACCTGCATGATGTTAGATCATGCATCATCCATTCCGCATGATCGAAATGGATGGTCTTGATTAGATCCACTAGATTGATCTAATTTAATCCTATTAAGCTATGGGATTAATCATAACCATTAGATCTTAGATTGGATGATAGAGGAGAAAGTGCGTCTGTCGGTTCAACGTAGGCATTGAGTCGGATAAGTTTTAAGTAGATAATCCTGCGGTGCCATGTAAAAAGCATGATGCATCAAAGCAGCACATGCTGCCAATAGGAATAGGTTTTAATATGGCTTAATTAATCATTTTTAATCGCTAAAACTTCTAAAAATCATAGAGAAATAAAACAAATGCAAACTCATTTTAAAGGTATTTTAGAGGAGAATTAATTAACAATGATCTTAACTAATTTTGAACAATAATTAGGATTTAATTAAAGTTTAATTACTAAATTAATTAGCTTAATTACTTGAGAAATTAATCCCAAATTTTATGGGATAATTTAATGGGATGACCTCTACCTCCCATGATTTCTTAGGATTTATTGCTCACTTAATTATAAAAATTGACTAACTAAACCTTAACTACTCTTTTAAGTTAATTAATGATTACTTAATCCCATGAATAATAATAAATTGGTTAATGAAGTTTATTAATCATTGTTCAACAGTAAGTAAACTAAGGAATAGGTTGGGACCCTTTCCTAAGTTCATTTCACCCTTTTTAAAATGAAATTAATTATGATTTAACTAATTAATTAATTCACTTAATAAAATTGAAATCATAATCACATCAGACCTTAATTAATTAAATCTTGGGCCTGATCGTTAGCTGTTTAATAACCTAAAGGAGTTTAATGAAGTTATAGTTAGTCCACATGTGTGGGAAAACCATAAGAGTAATTAAATAAGTCCTGTAATCTAATTAACTATTAATTAAGCTAATAGCATTAGGTCCCTTAACACTAAACTCTAAACCTCAAAACCCTATATATTAAATCCTAAAACATAAACCCTAAACCCTAAACCCTAAACCCTAAAAAGATAAAAACCTAAACCTAAACTAAATAAAACCTAAAAACAAAATAAACAAAAAAACTAAACCAAAATAAAATAAAATAAAATCTAAACTAAAACTTAAAAACCTAAACCTAAACTTAAACATAAAATAAAAAAATAAAAAATAAAAACTAAATAAAATAAAATAAATAAAAATCTAAATTAAACTAAAAAAATAAAAAACCTAAATAAAATAAGAACTAAACCTAAAATAAAAATAAAATAAACTTAAAATTAAAAAAATTAAAAAATAAATTGAAACCTTAACCTAACAAATAAGCCTAAAAATAAAAAGAAAAAATAAATAAAATAAATCTTACACCCTAAAAGACATAACATAAAATAAAATAAAAAATAAACCTAAACCCAAACTAAAATAAATTAAACTAAAATAAATAAACTAAACCTATATAAACTAAATCAAAATTTAAACCAAACCTTTAATAAAATAAAATAAACTAAAATATACCGAACACAACTAAAAATAAACCTAAATGTAATCCTAAAATAAAACATAAAACCTAAACCTAAAAAATAAAATAAAAACTTAAACTTATGCAAAATAAAAAAAATAAAACCTAAACCTAAAAATAAAATAAAAAATAAATGAACTAAAAATAAACCTAAACCTAAAAAATAAACTAAAAAATAAACCAAACTAAATAAAAATAAAAAAATAATCTAAATAAAATTAAAAATAAAATAAATTATAACAAAATAAAATATAAACTAAATAATCCTAAACCTACTAGTTCACTTAATCTTTTCTTAAAAAAAAAATTGTAAACACTAAACCCACCTACAAAAATAGAATCAACCCAAGCCATAAACCTAAACCCTAAATAACCCTAAATCCTAAACACTAAATTCTAATCTTGCCTAAACCCTAACTCTAACCCTACACTAACTCCCAAATACTAAACCCTAAACAATTAAACCACAAAACCCTAAATCCTAAATCCTAAACCCTAAACCCTGTATCTAAAACCCTAATCAAAAAAAACCATAACCTAAACTAACACCAAACCTTCCTACCCCAACCATACCCACTTACCTAAATAAATAAACCTAAAATAAATAAATAAAAGAACCTAAACCAAATAAAATAAAAATAAAATACATAAAACCTAAACTAAACCTAAACTAAAATAAATAAAATAAAAAAACTAAAATAAAATAAAGAAAACCTATAAAACTAAAATAAAATAAAATAAACTTTAATAAATAAAACTAAATAAAATAAAAATAAACCATATAAATTAAAATAAAACTAAATAAAACATAAACTTAAAAATAAACCTAAAATAAAATAAACCCTAAATAAAAGAAAACCTAAACTAAAATAAAATTAAAATAAACCTAAACCTAAACAAATAAACTAAACTAAAATAAATAAAACCTAAAGCTAAACTTAAAAACTAAACCTAAACATAAACCTAAACTAAATAAACTAAAATAAACTAAAAAATAAACCTAAAACTAAACTTAAAAAAAATAGCATATAAAATAAACCTAAAATAAAAACCTAAAACCTAAACTAAACTAAAAATAAAGCATAAAATAAACCTTAAATAAAATAAAACCTAAACCTAAAATAAAATAAAAATAAAACTCAACTAAAATAAACCTAAACCTAAAATAAACTAAAATAAAAACCTAAAATAAATAAAAAATTTAAAATGAATAAATAAATAAAAATGAAAATAAACCTAAATAAAAATAAAAAATAAAATAATCTAAAATAAATAAAAAATAAACTAAATAAACCTAAACCTACCAAGTTACTTAATTTTAAAAAAATATATCATAAACCCTAAATCTTAAACCTTAAACCCTAAACATTAAACCTAAATCCTAAACCTTAAACCTAAACCACAATAAACCTAAATCCTAAAACCCTAAATCTAAACCTAAACTCTAAAACCCCAAACTAAACCTAAACTAAACCATAAACTCCAACCCATCCAAAAATCCTAAACCCTAAGAATGGGAAGAACTTTGACTGTGGGAACATCACCATCAACTAGGCTCAGTATAGATCTGGCGGTGGAGGTGAAGATAGAGGCCACAATTATCATAGTAGTGGTGAGGGATCTAGTGGTGCTGATGGATATGGAGGTGGTGGTCAAAGCAGCGGTGGTTATGGAGGTAGGAGGGCAATACACAGTGGTGGTGGCGGAGGGAGGGATGGATATGATGGAAGATCTTGCTACTCGAGAGGTGAGGGTGGTTCTAATGGGAATAGGATAAATTAAAGAATGGTCAATGTGATATGTTGCTTAGGGAATTGTGTCTTTATAGTAGAGACGGTTCTACTTATCTTGGGTTTTGATTTGCTCTATGGTTTTGATCTACCTTCATCTTAGAAAATTTGGCTGCTACTTGGTTGATGAAATCAAGAAGAAATATTGAATCAAAATTTCTTCTCCTATTAAAAAAACCTTAAACCCTAAACCTAAACTAAAATATAAACCTAAACCTAAACCTAAACCCTAAACCACAAACCCTAACCAAAACTAAACCCAAACCCTAACTAAACCTAAACCCTAAACCCTAAACCTTAAAATCCTAAACTCTAAACCCTAACCCTAAGCCTTAAAATCAAAAATAATAATCCTTAAACCTTAAATCCTAGAACCTAAATACTAAACTGTGAACCCTAAACCTTAAACCCTAAACCCTAAACTTTAAAGCTTAAACTAACCCTAAACCCTAACTCTAAATCCTAAACCCTAAATCCTAAACTTGAATAAAGATGTCATTAGGAGTAAATCTAAAGAATGACCTAATCCTATCATAGTTATGATAGCTAAAGAAAATGTCTTCAGAAGAATTTCTCTTAATTATTCGAGATTTGAATACCCTAAATTATATTATAATAACATATATTATAGTATAATGTAGCATCATATATTTGAGCATGTAGTGATGTGTTTTTGGATGTTATAAGATGTTTTGAAATGTTTTAGTATATTATGGTATTTTTCTCTATAGTCTATATTAATATATATCATAAATATATTGATTTAATAAATTAGATAATGGAATTTGTTAAATTTGAAGTGGGAATTTGGTTGTAGTACTAAAGGTGTGCTACATCACTTGTAGTCTAAAAAGTAAGATTTTATGTTCTAAATAAATATTATATGTTGTAGCATAGTATAACATCATATATCATAATATATTATTATGCATTTTAAATTCTTTTAGTATTTTACAATCATGAAGTCAACTACTATCATTATTTATAAAAATGTTGATTTAAACTTTAAAATGGTGGAATTTGGCAAATTCATAATAGGTAGAGCATAACATCAAAATATATTATTTTAATTTAAAATATGTAATTAATACAGCTAAAACATATAGTTTTTTATTGTTTAGACAAATTTTATGATTTTTATCTTAATCATTCTCTTGTGATGTGATATGCAATATAATATAATATAATATGTTATAGTGTATTATAATATAGGATGCCATAACATAGTGTAGCATCATGCATTATAGCATACTATTGTGTATTACAACTTATTGTTTAGCATATTTTAGTTTGTTATAGTATGATGTAGTAGATTTTGTACGGTATAATTTATAAAAATACTAATTTATAGGGTGAGATTTGGCCAAATTTAAGGTAAGCTTTAGGAACATCATTAAGTGTGCTATGGTGTGTTATTTAATCAAAGAATGAAATTTTTCATCCAAAATAAATATTTATTTTTCAACCAAATTTTATAAATTTTTTTTCTTAAAGTGATTCATTTTAAGGTGTAATATAAAATAATATAATATATGAAAGCATATTAAAATATAATGTACATAAGAATATAACTTCATATATATATGAATGTGGTGGTGTGTTATTAAATGTTATTGTACATTTAGAATGTTTTACTTTTGTATAATATATTGGTCAAAACTCAAAAAAATGTTAATTTGAAGGTTGAGATGGAAGAATTTGGCCAAATTCATGGCACACACCAAGCAACACCAAAATGATAATATTTTGTACCATTTCTAATAGAAAATAACAATTTTACATCCAAAATGAACATTATTCATATTTTGAGAAAATTTGTATTTGTTCCTTTTAAGTGATTATAATGAGGTGTAATGTTAGACAATATATTATTATAACAAATTATAATATAACATCATATATTATAATATAATATAGTGTTAATTCACACTATAATATGTTTAGCATGATATTGTTTAGTTAGTTTGAGCTTGCACCATCACAAATCATAAAATTTTGATTACAATGTTAAGATGATGTAATTTGAATGAATACATTGTTAGACTTTTGGTTGAAGTATTAAAGGTGTGCATAAGAAGAGAAATAAGATTTGATGAGAATTCCATGTCAAGGACATGAAGGGAAATCCGCTAGGGGATCACATGCATTGGACTTGACATGTGAGGGGTCTATCTCAGGGCATAGAAGAAGAAAATTTGTTGGGGATAAGGTTTGAATCAGATTTGATTATATGATTTGTGGAAAGAAGATCCATTGGGGATAAAAATCTATAATCCATCAGGGATTAAGATCATATCGACTTTAATTTTTTTTGTTTAATTGATGTGGAGGCATATCATTAGATATGGCTCAGTCTATTGGGGATCGGGTATATGAACCTTCCACTAGGGAAGCGGATTTAGGCTATCCATTGGGGATTGGGATTTGAGTTTAATTTCATAGATTTGTTTGAGGATGTATCTACTGGGAATAATAGTTTGTTTGGATTTTATTGATTTAGACTCTATAGGGGGAGTTTGTTAATTTGGCTCCACTAGGGAGGTTGGTTTTGAATTTGATTTATTTGCTTGACTTGTTTACATATGATTTAGGGCTCCACTAGGGAGAAGGGTGTGATTTAACTCCACTATGGAAAATTAGAATGGGTATAATTCAATCTAAGTTAATGTATGGACCGTCGTGCGATGAGCCCACGAAGGGGATATATCGACTTATCTTATCTCAAATTTACAAATCCAAAGGGATAGTCTACGCCATCGGGTAGAGCTAAGCAAAGGGTTGCCTTTCGGTGTGCACAGTGCTAAAAGAAGGCATAGGACTTACATCTTCTAAAAGGAACAATGGGTGACCTATTGGTAGCACAACAAATCAAACCTGACTTAGGGGCGTCTATTGAGTGAATTCCTCTTGAGACTTATATCAACTTAAGAGTAGTCAGGCGATTCCTATAGGGAGTTTTACTAACATTTCCCTAAAGATAGGATTCCTTCTTGGGAAAAGATACTGCTAAGGGTGTCCTCCTAATCCACAAGTGAATATATATTTTGTTTATATCTTTTGCATGGTTCATGTTGGTGTGTGAGGGATCACTGAGAAGGGCTATGTCACCTTGACTTATCTCAGATTTATTGGACCAAGAGAGAATCTACACATCCACAGGATGGATTCTCCAACCACAGGGGTGGTTACTAGGAAAGGGGAACTGTCCAATCTGATAGTAACCGGTAGTGTCTAAATGGGGTCGCAAAGGATGTGATCCAAATATAGTTCCCATAGGGAGATGCTTCTAGGGGCGTTATCCTGAGCCTTAAAAAAGAAAGCTTATAGGTGTATGGCCAACTCAAGGAAAAGTGTAGACTTACATCTACCATGAGTGGTGTATCCTAAGGTGCGAGAACCAACCAACCTAAGGTGTATCCGTTGGCATGAGTGGTGTATCCGTCAAGTGAGAACCAACCAACTAAGGTGCTCGTCGGTGTGCAATGATGAATCTAGAAAAAAAGCATGGAGGCTTACAACTTTTCAAGTGGAATTGATCATTGAGATAGAATATCATGGGGGAGATCTCTCGAGGGACTACTAGCGAGCCCGAGATAGAACTAGACCCAATCTTGAAGTAGTTAGGAGGGAAGGAGCCACTAGGGACTTTTCTAAACCTCAAATAAACTCAACCAGTCGGTACACAAAGGCTAATCCAAGAAGAAAGCATTGTAGACTCACATCCTCTTAAATGAAGACAACATGAGGTAGATTCGCGCAGTAGGCAAACTAACCAACAAGGCTCATCGATGTGTAGTGGTTAAGTAAGGAAGGAAAGCATAGCAGACTTACATCCTCCAAAGCAAGAAGACCACTAGGGTGACACACTAGCAGGGTAGCACATCAACCCGGCCAAGAGCAACTACTGAGTGAGTGTCACTGGAAGCATTATCTCAACTCATAATAGCTCGAGATAAAAGATATGTGTTTGTTTTATATGTTTATGTGTTGTTTGTGCTTTTGTTGTATCGATGAAGGATTAAACAATGCTCGAGTTCCTTACACCTACCCTAAACACGTCATGGTAGATTCACAAACAAGAATACTTTCAATATGGAAGAGATTGAATTCGAAATGAAATTTTCATTGATGATAATTATTTTGACATGATTTATAATATTTCTTTAAGTAGAGCCACTAATTGGAAGCATTGGGCTACGCCTTATGATTAATAAGTTGATAAGACCCTCCTTGGTAGGCCATCTCTATGGAAAAAGGGCATTCCCAAGTGGGTTCAAAATTATCTCCCATCTTACATCGGGCAATAATTAGTCTCCTTAAAACTAAAATAAGCTCTCATACTTAAAAAAGATCTAGGATGGACCAACTTGTTGTGAGTTTGAATCATTTTAGCTTTGTACAACTTGAGATTTTAGCATGCCCGCAGGCATCTCTCCTCCAAATCTTCAAGTTCTTCTAACCGTAACTTGGTGGTCCGCTCTATTGTGATCTTGCTACCCATAGTTATCCTTAGTGATGGGAGTTGGACTTAATGGTACAATGGTTCGACCCATACACTAAGGAGAAAGGAGTAGATTGAGTTGGAGTTCTATATGTGTGCGGTAGGCCACAAAGCTTCAACTAACTGCTCATGCCACTATCGTTTGTTATTGTTAGTGTCTTCTTCAATATTTGGATGTGAGTTTTGTTGAAGGCTTCTAAGCCATTTTTCCCTCGTAGTTGATGGTAGTATATCTCCAATCTATGTTGTGTCTCGGAAAATTTGTTGATCTCTTTTGAATGTACCATTATCAAATATATTTTATCGAGGCACTCAACCTATATATAATATGGTTTCTTAAAATTGGAGGATATCGAGTTGTGACCTCTCTAAGAGGAATCGCCTTCGCTAAGATGAACTGATGACCCTTAAAATAAAGAGGATCAATCAGACCCACTATGTTGATTTCCCAACACTCGAATGGCCATGAGGCCAATGTAGGATGCAGAATATTGGGTGGTTGGTGTAGGACCATACCGTGTATTTGGCATTGGTGGCTTTTGCCTAGCCGTATCCTTGCATGCTTTGATCATCGATGGCCAGTACTATCCTAGTCTCTTGATCTTGGAATTCATCTTTGGATCAGATTGGTTAGCTCCACATAATCCTAAGTGTACCTCGGTCATGATATTATGGGCTTCGTGCTTGTCTAAACAATGTAACCACATATGATCGAAAGTCTGCCGGCACAAGACACCATCCACAAGAGCATAGGAAAGTGCTTTCTACTTAATCTGATGGGCTTGGGACTTCTCTTGAGGTAGTTTGCTTTTATTTAGGTAATCCATGAATGGTTGCCTCGAATCTAACTCCTCATCCTTCTTAGCAATGGAAACTGCCCCTTCAAGAGTACTTTTGATGAGTTCAGTATCAATAAGGGATAAGATTTATCTATTTTAGACTTTTATTGATATGGACTCATCCTCGCATGCCAACTCTTTGGCAAGCTTGGCTAAAGCATACTCTATGATGTTCTCTCCTCAAGGAATCTTATAAATGGTAACCTCTGGATTTATGCCAACAACTCCATTGTGTACTTGTGGTAGTGATGGAGTTTGGGCTTTATAACATTATAGGACCCAGCAATTTGGTTGATAACTACTTGAGAATCTCCAAAGATGGTGATGTTATAGATGCTTAGAGTAACTAACTCATAACAATCAAAGCCTCATATTAGTAGTAGAGTGTGTATTCCTTCCTTTCATCATTGGCTTGGGCCAACAAAGCACCAAGGTAGTCATCTAACGTAGTACTGTAAAGTATGATCGGCTTTCCTGAGATAGAGGTTGCTAGAATTGACGACATCATCAGGTAATGCTTGATGTCTTCAAAGGCATGCTCACACTTATCATCCCACTTAAACTTGGCATCCTTTTTGGCCAGTGCTGGGAATGGCTGACATCTTCCCGATAAGTTGGATATTAAGTGTCTTAGATATGCCAACCACCCTTGGAATGATTTGAGTTGAGTTAAACTTTTTAGGCAATTTATTATCACTTGATCTTCTGATCAATGATTCCCCTGTGTCGAAAACAAACCCAAGGAAATTCCCTAAAGCTACTCTAAATGCACACTTCAGGGGGTTCATTTTGAGGTTAAATTATCTTAAATGTTCAAAAATTACTCCTAAGTCAAAGAGATGGTCTTCCTTTTCTCTACTTTTGAGCACAAAAGACATAGCACTCAACTTGATGATGAATGATTCATCAAAGATTCAAGTCATTGCCCGCTGGTATGTAGCACTGATATTTTTAAGGTTGAAAGGCATGACCTTATAGTAATATATTCTAAATGGGGTTCTAAAGAAGTGTTTGTTTCATCTTCAAATCTTTATTTTGTTATATCCGGATGAGCCATCCATGAAAGAGAAGACCCATGAGATGAGGCAATGTCCACCATCCGATTGGTAGTGGAAATTCATCTTTTGGACATGCCTTATATAAATCACTAAATCGATGCATATATGAATTTGGCCATTCTTTTCTTAATTGGGATTAGCTTGGTAGGGTATTTTCTTCTGGATGAAGCCATGATCAGTTTCTTGACTTCATAAATGACTTATTGTTCTATGTCTAATGCATGCATCTAGGAGCTTGCTTGATAGAGTAATCTATTGCTAATTTATGAACCACTACGTTAAGAGATAATCCAAGCATCTCTTCATAACTCCATGCAAAACAGTCCTTAAACTCAATCAATAGCCTAAATAAGTCATTGGTTTCAATTTCATTCAACAAAGAACTGATGTATGTCTAGCATGGATCTTCTTCAGTTACTAAGTTGATTTCCTTGAACTCGTTGATGGTTGACTTGATCTCTTCTTTGAACTCTGGTGGTGCATCTTTGACTTCAAAATCATCGATCATCTAAAGTTTTAAGCATCCCAACGATGCTCTATTTTTTATATAGACTTGGATACACTTGTGCTTTGCTTTGGAGCCATCTTCATTGCTATCTATCTCAAATTGTCACCTCAAAGAGAATCTACTACAGAAGACTAGGTGCTAACCATATACTAAATCACAACTAGATTCTTGTTTATATGGATAAGTATTACTCTTGGTAGTTGGGACATATCTTTATTGGGTGGCCAAAAGGAGTTTTCCACACTAGGATTGCCTTTGAACTAGCCTTCCTCTGACAGTGGAGGTTAGTCATCTTACCCATATGTTAGAATGAAGTAATGAACATGGGTGGAATCTCATTAGGCTCATTTCCTCCTCCAAGCTATTTTAAATCTTATTTTCTTTTCATTTCTTCTTTTCTTTTGTTTTCCTTTTTCTCTTTATTTTTCTTTCCTTTTTCTTTTTCTTTTATTTTTAAACTTTGGCCAAGTTTGAAAGATAGACTTGTTGATTTTGAGGGGAAGCGCATCCTCATATATGCCAACCTCATGAATTGTAAATGGCTTGAGATCTCCTTTGACACCGCAGACGATCCCATCTCTCATAAACTTCATACACTGATGTATAAAAGATGGAACTATATTTTTCTCATGTAACCATGGTCTCCCAAGCAAAGCATTCAAAGATGTATCTGAGTCTATATGTGAAACTTGGCTTCAGTCTTTCAATCATCTATCTCCCAGGGCAACACTATAGAGCCTGGGCCTGACCTCACTTTGGAGCATGGATTCAATCTTCACATCTTAGACTTAGGAGTCTTCTAGACACTAAGACTTCTTAGTCATAAGATACTTCTAACAATTAGGTAAAAACTTAACCTAAGCCTAAAGACTTAGAATGGTTAACCATAGGATTAGGTTATGCCTTAGGGATTAAGATAATCCACCTATCATACAACCCAAATCCAATCCATGTTCACCTTCTAAAACCAAACCTCAAGTTCAATTCAAACATCAAATTAAAATCCAAATCCAAACCCAAATTCCAAAACCAAATGAATGAAGCCCATGATCAAATCCAAACTTGAAACCTTTCTTAAGCCATATGACATATCCTAGGACTTAGCCAAATCTTAGTTCAAATCAATCCAAAATCAATTTCTCTCATAATCAATTTATATCTTCAATCATCTTTCTAAAGAAATCAAATTTACATTCAAATGATCAAAACTAAATCAAACTAAATCAAATTAAATCAAAACCCTTCTAAGCCATATGACCTATACCATGGACTTAGCTAAATCTTAATCCAAATCAAATCAAACTCAATTGATTTTCTCATAAATCAATCATATTTTCAATTATCTTCACAAATTTAAATGAAATATACATTTAAATCATCAAAACTAAATGAAACCAAATCAAAATCTAAACCTAAGCCACATGACCCAACTCCATGGACTAAACCAAATTCCTTCATTCCAAAACCCAAATTCAATTGATTTTCTCATGAATCAATCATAACTTCAATCATATTCACAAATATAAATGAAATATACAATCATTAAGCCAAACCAACCCAAGTCAAACTGAACTTGACCCTTTTGACTTGAAATGTTCAAATGAACCAAAACCCATTTGAACCCAAGACAATTGCAATTGAATTTATATATCAATCCCAAATACATATATAAACTCAACTAAATCAAAACAACCAAATTAAGCCAACTAAACCCAATTGTTCCACTTGACCCAAAGTGGCCAATTTGACCTATTTGAGCCAAGTTTTAATCTTACCCAAATTGGATTGAAGCCAATCAAAATCTCTACCATGATTGTTGATCACCTAGGTTGATCAATTATCAAATTGTTAAACTAAGTCAACTTGGTCATTTGACCAAGTCAACCCCTTAACCCATGTGAATCCAAACTAGCCAAATTGCAACCTAAGCCAAATCCCTTGAAACCAATGATTCATACCAATTCAAAATCAATATTTGAATATGACTTGACTTTCAATTGAGTCAAACCAAACCCAATTGGCCCTCTTGACCCAAGTTGACCCAAATTGACCTAAAAGACCAAATTAGGTCAAATAAAAATATAAACCAAATTGATTACAAGTAATGGCTCAAGTTCATTCCAAATTGATTGTTGAACTTGACCAAAGCCATTGGACCTATTGAACCCAATTTACTACTTGGCCCAAATTGACCTAAAGGTTCAAGTTGGCCTAAATCAAAACAAATCCAAATTAATTGAAACCAAAGCCTACAATCATCTTCAATTAGTCAACTAAACCTAAACCAACACCCAACCAAGATAATTTGGCAAATTTAGTCAAATTGGTCAACTTAACCCATTTGACCCAAATGAATTCAAATGAGCTAAAATCAAATCTAAGCCAAACTAAACCAAACCAATTGAACCAAAACATCCCAAATGATCATATGAACTTGACCCGACCCTTGGTTTGACCCAATTTGCCAATTGGTCTACTTGACCCAACCTAACCCAATTTGACCTAAATGAGTCAAATTGAGCCAAACCTAACCAAATCAACTCCAATTGACTTGAAATTTGGGCTAACCCACTTTTGGCTCATTTCAAATCTGCCCAAATTAAATCCAATGCCAAATGATCATTCTACCCTTGGGTCAAGGGCATCACATGAGACAAATCACACATGTAAGTGATCATTTCTATTCATTGGCCACTTGGTACTCTCCCAATGGTCCACCTAGGCACCAGGACATTTACAACGACTAAGGGTGGTTGGGTTGGCACACCATGGGATCAATCACCCTCCCTAATGGAGCATTTGAAACCCATAGGACACCCATGATTCCTCCTTGGCAGCCACCTCCACACCTTCAACCAACCAAGCTGAGCCAACTCACCGCCTCCCTACCACCCACGACTCCCTGAGTTGGCCGGATGGCCACTACAATCCAAACCTGATCCCACCATCCGATTAAGATGAATGGGGGTATACACCCCCTCATTTCCGTTCAAACACTACAAAAGTCATTCCTTAGCGCCCTAGCTACCTAAGACAAGCTGCTAGAGCCATTCCCTAAGCTCTCATGCTCATTCCTCGATCAAAAAATGTCATTCTCATCCATCCCAAAATAGGACACTCCCATTTCTGACCTAACATCCCTATTTCTCCATCAAACTCAAATTAACTTTGCACGCGCCTTCCCTAGGCATCATCGAGGAAGGACAAATCATCTCTGAAGCTTCCCGAGCACCAGAGGTAGGACTTTGATCAAAGTCAAGCTCCAAATCATCGAATCATGGCCTTCTGAGTGAACATCAAGGAATTGATCCAATTACTACTCAATAGGGCTTCGTCTCCACTAGATAAAGCTTCCTCAATCATTCGAGCCACCAGTCTTGAGCTTCGGTGAGGTATGCTTCCAAAATTGATCCTTGGGAAATAATTGGTTGGAGCTTTTTGAAGAAAACTTGCATCTCATGTGATCTTGGCCATTGGATCCCCATCGATTGAAGTCATGAAGGTGTGGGATCCTTTTGGAGTTGATCCAAGCTCGGGTAAGCTCTGATCAAGTGAGCAATGGCGGACGGACTCTATTCTCCCTCACTCCCATGATGTTGGATCATGCACTGTCCATTTCATGTGATTGAAATGGACGGCCATTTATAGATCCACTAGATCGCTTTGATTTAATCCTATTAACCTACAAGATTAATCATAGCCGTCCAATCTTAGATCAGATGACAAATGAGAAAGGACATTCACAGTCGCCATGTAGGCGTTGAGTTGGATAAGTTTTAAGTAGCCAATCTCACGATGCCACATGGAAAGCACACGTCATGCATGTTAATAGGATTAAGCTTTAATTAGGAATTAATCATTTTAATGGTGAAACTTCTAAAACTCATAAAAAATCATAGAAATAAAAATGCAAATAAATACTCATTTTAATGGTATTTTTTAGAGAGAATTAATTAACAATGATCTTAACTAATTTTGAACAATAATTAAGGTTTAATTGCATAAAATTATCTTAATTACTCTTAATTACTTGAGCAATTAATCCCATATTTTGTGGGTTAATTTAATGGGATGACCTCACCTCACATAATGTTCTTGGGATTTATTGCTCACTTAATTAGAAAATTGACTAATTAAACCTTAACTACTCTTTTAAGTTATTTAATGATTAATTAATCCCATGAATAGTAATAAATTAGTTAATTAAGTTTATTAATCATTGTTCAACAGTATGTGAACTAAGGAATAGGGTTGGGACCCCTTTACCTAAGTTCATTTCACCCTTTTTATAATGAAATCAATTAAGATTCAACTAATTATTTAAACCACTTAATTAAATTGAAATCATAATCACATCAGACCTTAATTAAATCATGGGGTAGATCTTTGGTGTTTAATAATAAAGGAGTTTAATGAAATTATGGTTAGTCCACATGTGTGGGAAAACCATAAGAGTAATTAATTAAGTCCCTTAATCTAATTAACTATTAATCATGAGCTAATTGCATTAGCTCATATATTATTTAATTACTTTAAGGTGACATAGGTATGGGTAATTAATTCATTTAAATAAGGGTTCAACATAATTAACCCATAAAATCAACTTAATTAAATTTCCTTAAATTAAATCAAATCACTAATTTGGGAATGGGTTTAAACAACAAGTGATGATTTCTCTTCTCCTCTTTAAATCAAATCAAATCCAAAACTTAATTAATAAAGAAGCTTTGGTATGCTTTAAATAATCTTATTTGATTTTGATTATCATTAAGAACTAGTTTGGTTGAATGAATCACTATGAAAATGAATTTCTTTTATGCAAATCTTGTGTTGATTTAATTTAATATATGCATGGCTATTATCACTATTAAATAATAATGTATTTTTCAAAAGCTTATAAATGAATAATAATATGTGTTATGATGCTAGTTATAAATACATAAGAAATGCATGTTTATAGCTTAAGTGTATGAATGTTGAGTTCTCTTTCCTCTATTCATGTGTTGATTTATATAAGATTGAATGGTAATTGGTATATAGTCTGAACATCCCGGGAACATGAGGCTTTAGCTAGCCCCAAGGAGGTCATTTGATTACCACTTTCTGGTTTAACAATGCCACATACATTTGATTTCATTCTTATGTATTTTTTTTTTTGAGCTTTAATTCATATATATAAATGATTCAATAAAGAAAATAGAATCTTTGCATGGTTTTCTTTCCCTCATTTATGTATACATCCATGTGTGTCCAAGAAAACCAAGTATATAGTCTAGACATTCCAAGAATATGAGTCTTTAGTTAGCCCCAAGGAGGTCAATTGATTACCTCACTTCTAGTTTAATAATGAGATGTTGCCTATATCTTTGTACATGAATATGTATATGTGATTAGTGAATGAAAATCCCATTTTACATTAAAATTGCATGCATTCATAATTGACTAAGTGGTTGAATTAATTAGCCATATGATTTGGAGATTACTTCTTATGTTCATGTATGAATTTACATATGTTTGAATGCAAATGGGTATATAGTCGGACATCCAGAGAATCTGAGGCTTTAGCTAGCTCCAAGGAGATCATTTGATTACCTCACTTCCTTGTTTAACAATGACACATGCCTATTTAATTTCATTCTTATGTCCTTTTGTATAAGAATTTGGATAAAGTTTTAAATTAATATGTTTAAATAATTCAATCAAATAAAATATAAATTCTAAACATACACATAAATTCATCATTTAAGTGTTCTAAAATATGTTGCATGTATAGATACACTTAAGATTAAATCATATGCATGTTACATGTGATGGAAATGAATGATTTAATATGTCATGTGGTAGTAATTGAATTAAATTAATCTTAAGATGCCTTTCATTTTGAATAGGATTATTTAAAGTGAACCTAAACTTAGGATTAATTAAATCATTTAATAAGCCATTCATTAAGAGAACTAAATTAATTTAATATATTTTAGAAAGTAATTTAACAAAAATTAAAATTCTCAAATCAATTAAACTACTTCAAGTGAAATCAACCATTCATGTTAAATTGAATCCTTCTACACTTAGAAAATACAACACTAATGCCTAACAAGACTTACCACTTAATACACACATTAGAATTAAGTCACCACTTCTAGCTCTGTTAGATGGTGTATGATGTGATATATGATTTTTTTATGTATATTATTTTAGATTGGATGTTAGGGTGTCTTAGACTAGATGATAGGCCAATATTTTCAAATCATGTTTTCTATAAGGGATTATGCTTAAGGGATGCTTAAAAAATAAATGTGAATGCTCTTTTGGTTGTTTAAATACTTAAGCATAATCCAAGTTATGACAGGTGGGCTAAGTTACCCATGTGTAAGGTGCTAAGTCTAAATTATAAATACAACTTCTTGGGATTATATGTATATTTAGCTAACCTCTATTTTGCAGGTGTAGTTAGATTTACTTTTCACACATAAATGTAATTTTGCAATAGGGGTGCTATGGGAGATTAGGATGAGCGGTAAGGCTTTGTCCTAGGGTGCCCTGTGATGCCTTTAAAGCACCATCCAAATCAAAGAAAGAACCAAATCAAAAATAGAGATATGAAGAAAGAAGACCCCCGCATAGCATTTAATACAATTATAATTATTCTTTCATATTTTCCATGTTGTATAAGGGTAGAGCTCAGCTACCCATCTTTTCTCTTCTTTTATCTTGGTACCCGACTTTTACCTTTTATTCTTTTATGATAGTTTATATAATATTTTGATGTTATGTTTACATTGTGCATTAGATGGCATGCTTTTCATAGTTTCTTAAATGATTGATGCTTTAATGTGTGACTTGGATACGATTAGGCTCTTAGGATAAAATAACTTTTCTACCCAACTAATCACTCATAACTAAATTTTAAACAATTCATAACCTCATCATAAACCCTAAGACATAAATAAGATAATTAAAAGATTTAACATCATGCATGCATATTCTTTCTCTTTGAACATGAAGGATCTCCATCCTTGCACAAAAAAGAATGCTTGCCTGTGAGGGCCTCCCTTGTGGTGGAGAACACCATTTCTAGCGATTTGACCCATAACCTATTTTTTAGCATGCATTTAGGCATAAAAATCTTAAAGCCTCTAAAATAATGTGTCTAAAATGAAATAAAATTTGAAAAGATTTTCATCTATAGATTAAGTCATATGCTTATACCACTCATGCTCTAATCTCTTAGGGAGTGTGTTTAGGACTTTAGTCTCTTTCTAATTAAATAACTACCCTAGCTATCTTGTAATTCATAAGGCGGACTACATGGTTATATAATCATAGGAGGAGTTAGTGGCTCCAGTGTGGTTATAAGTCCAAAGTGACAATTTATTCTCTCTTGTGGAGGTAAACCCTTATGTCCACACACTTAAATTTAGGTGGTGCTTTAGCTCTACTAAAGCTCCCTAGATTTAGGATCGAGGTAGCTATTTCCTTGAGACTCTGAGCATAAATCCTCACCTCTTAGGCATTCCCACAACCTTGTGTTAGTGGATTATAAGCCCATCTAATTAAATTTTAACTCAAAACATAAATCTCCTCAACTTCAAAATTATAAAGCCCAACCATAGGATAAATTAGAATGATCACTAGGCTTCTAGTATCATGAGCATTTCCTACTTATTTCATTTGGATTCCAAAATAAGTCTTCTCTTGAACTTTCCCAATTGATTTTCCAAATACAACAAATCCTTAGATAGTCCTTGAAATCTTTGAAGATAATAATTGTCTACTTTAATTAGAGTATTCTTAGGAAATTTCATTTCCTAAGATGTAATTAACTATGAGGCTTACCTCCATAGAACTTAAGAACCTAGTTTAATATAAAACACTTTATTTATCCATGTAAAGTAGGGAAAAATCTTAGGTACATTCCCATCATGCTTTAGGAGTCCTTATTATGTGATTAGGTCCATTGTAGGGTGATGCCTCTATCTTTCGAGATAGTACATTATACCCAATGTTGTAGATCACCTCAAAAGTACTACCCATACATCCAAAATAAATAAAAATAAAACCTACACCCTAAACTAAAAAAACCTAAACTAAATAAAATAAATAAAATAAAATAAACCTTCCTAAAATAAAACTAAATAAATAAAACTAAACCTAAACTAAAATAAACTAAACCTAAACCTAAACTAAAATAAATAAATAAACTAAAATTAACCTAAACCTAAAAAAAAAAATAAAACCTAAAATAAACTTAAAATAAAACCTAAAACATAAACCTAAAATAATAAAATAAAACCTAAACCTAAACCTAAAATAAAAAAAATAAAACCTAAACCTAAAAATAAAATAAAATAAAACTAAACTAAAAATAAACCTAAACCTAAACTTTAACCTTAAAATAAACTAAAACCTAAACTAAAATAAATAAACTTAAAAATAATAAATAAAACTAAATAAAATATAAAATAAACCTAAATAAAATAAAATAAATAAATTAAATTAAATAAAATAAACTAAATAAACCTAAACCTACTAGTTTACTTAATTTAAAAATAAAAAAATAAAATAAAATAAAATGAAACAAACTAAAAATAACCCTAAACTTACAATCTAAACTAAAAAACCCTAAACACTAAAACCCTAAACTAAACCCTAAACCCAAACCCTTAAACCCTAAACCTAAACCCACAAACCCTAAACCTAAACCTAAAGTAACTAAATATATTAAAATATAAACTAAACCTTAAAACCTAATAAATCTAAAACTAAAGTAAGAATGGAGAACCTTATGCAGAACATCATGTCAGCAGTCTCGGCAATGGAGGTGAAGGTGGAGGCGGTTATCGTATGGTGGTGGGGATTTGGTGGTGCTTGGATATGGAGGTGGTGGTGGGTAGTGGTGGTTATGGAGGCGGGGAGGAGCGAAGGTTACAACCACGGTGTGGTAGAGAAAGAGATCGGGGATATGATGGTGGATCCACTTCGAGAGGCGGTGGTTCGATGGTGGAGAAATTGAAGAACGCAATCACTACTTGTGGAACTATGTCTTTATTAGAAGGTTCTAGTGATCTAGGTTTTTGATTTATGTGCTCATTTTGATCTATGTCATCACTTGTGTCTTAGAAAACTTGATGTGTTACTTGGTTGATGAAATTGAAAAGAAGAAATGTTGAATCTGAATTTGTTCTTTGTTAAAAAATAAATAAATAAAAAACCGAGAACCCTAAACTATAAACTAAAACTTGAACCCTAAACTTAAAACCTAAAACCTAAACCTATCGGTTTACTTAATTTTTTTAAAAAAACCCTAAACTCTAAACCCTAAACCCTAAACTCTAAATCCTAAACCCTAAACACTAAACACTAAAACTAACCCTAAACTTAGAACCCTAAACCCTAAACTCTAAACACATAAACCCTAAAATAAACCCTAAACCCTAAAACCCTAAACCCTAAACCCTAAACCCTTGCTAAACCCTAAAATGCTAAACTCTAAAACCCTAAACCCTAAACCCTAAACCCTAAAACCTAAAACCTCAACCTAAACTAAATAAAACCTAAAAATAATATAAAAAACCTAAACTAAAACCTAAACCTAAACTTAAAAATAAAATAAAATAAAAAAGTAAAAATAAACTAAAATAAAATAATTAAAAACCTAAAATAAACTAAAAAATAAAATAAACCTAAGTGTAAAAAACCTAAATAAAATAAAAACTAAACATAAAATAAAAATAAAATAAACCTAAAATAAAATAAAAAAACTAAATAAAAACCTAAACATAAAAAAAAAAAAATAAATAAATAAAAATAAAACCTAAACCCTAAACTAAAAAAAAATCTAAACCTAAAATAAAAAATAAAATAAACCTAAATATATTATAATATAAACTAAACTAAAATAAATAAAACCTAAACCTAAACCTAAACTAAACTAAAATAAAACCAAAATAAAATAAAATGAAAACCTAAAACTAAACCCTAAAATATAAAATCCTAAACCTAAACTAAATAAAACTAAAATAAAATAAAAGGAAACCTAAACAAAAATAAAATAAAAAAAATTAAAATAAAATAAAAACATAAACTAAAACCTAAACCTAAACCTAAACTTAAAAAGAAAATAAAATAAAAAATAAAACTAAACTAAAATAAAATAAATAAAATCCTAAACTAAACTAAAATATAAGAAACCTAAATAAAATAAAAACTAAACCTAAAATAAAAATAAAATTAAATAAAAATTAAATAAAAACCTAAACCTAAAAAATAAACCTACAAATACAACATAAACCTAAACTAAATAGAAGGAAAAAATACATCAACCGAAAGAAAGGAAGTGAAATTACTCTTAAAAGTGGATGGTAAAGAATATGTATCTTTTTTATAATCAATAATCTCTAAGTACAATATCATATCCATTATCGGTAATAGTTAGACATAAATTCATTGGCATTCTATCCTTAATAATATTAAGTAATGAAAAGAATATTCAAACTCATAATAATCATTTTACACTTGATAAATTAGAACAAATTATATAAAATACTTTATTCTTGATTTAATATTGATAACTAAGTAATTCTTAAATAGTAGACATAATATAATACTTTATTCTTTATTTTTGTTTTTTATTTTTATTTTTAGGTTTAGGTTTAGATTTTATTTTATTTTTTAGGTTTAGGTTTTAGGTTTTAAGTTAATTTAGGTATTTTTTAGTTTCCTAAACATAAACCCAACACTTAACCCTAAACTAAACCCTAAAATAAATAAACTAAACTAAATAAAATCAACTAAATAAACTAAATAAACTAAACTTAATGGTTTACTTATTTTAAAAAAAAAAACCTCACTAAACTAAACCCTAAAATAAACACTAAACACTAAACCTACAACCCTAAACCCTAATAAACCTATAAAACTCCCAAAATAAAAATATAATTAAAAAAAAAAAACCCCTAACCCCACCCTAAATCTAAACCTCCCTCAACCCTACCCAAACCCTAAACCACCAAACCATAAAACTAACCTACCTAAACAAACCTAACCCAAACCCAGACCCTAAAACTTCTAACCTAAACCTAACCACCCTAAACTAAACCACCCCACCCTAAACCCTACATGCTCTACCCCAAAACCCCCCAGGCCCTAAAACCCTAAACCCTAATCCTTAAACTTAAAACCTAAAAATTAAATAAAACTAAATTAAAAAATTAAAAAAAAATAAAACCTAAACTAAAAAAATAAAATAATGAATAAAGACTAAACAAAAATAAAATAAACAAAAATGTAAACTAAACTAAAAAAAATAAACTAAAAATAAAAACCTAAATAAAATAATACCCAAACATAAAAAAACCTAAAATAAAATAAAAAAAAAACCTAAACTTAAAAAATAAATCTAGAAATAAAACCTAAAAATAAATTAAAAATTAAACCTAAACCCTAAATTAAAAAAAAAAAACTAAACCTAAAATAATGAAAATAAAATAAAATAAAACCTAAACCTAAACTAAATAAAGGAAAATAAACTGAAAATAAACATAAACTAAAAAATAAAACCTAAAATAAACCTAAAGTAAAACTTAAAACCTAAACCTAAAATAAAATAAAACCTAAACCTAAACCTAAAAGTAAAAAATAAAACCAAAACCTAAAAAATAAAATAAATATAAAACTAAACTAAAAAATAAGCATAAACTACACATGAACCTAAAAATAACTAAAATAAAAAAAAACAAAATTAAATAAAACTAAAACAAATAAACTAAATTAAATATAAATAAAGAAAAATAAATAAATAAAATAAATTAAAATAAACTAAATAAACTAAAAACCTGGGTTTGCTTAACTAAAACACTAAACCAAACCCCAAATCCAAATCAACTCTAACCATAAACTAAACCCTAACAAAAACCCTGAGCCATAACCTCTAAACCTGACTACACCATAAACTAACTCTAACCTGACCCTAGGCCACAGGCCCTCTAAACCCTAACAAAAGAGCCACACCCAAACCCTCCACACTATTAACTCCTACTGGTAGTAACCACCTTAATGACCCTCTCTCCACACTAAATAAACCTGACCCACCTAAACCACACCACAACTAAACTGACCTAAATAAAGATCAAAAAAACCTAAATATATCATATAAAGATAAATAAAACCTAAACTAAACTTAAACCACAAAATAAAATAAAATTAAAAAATAAAATAAAATAAATAAAAACCTAAAAATACCAAATAAAACTAAATAAAACTAGCGTAAATAAAAAAACTAAACTTGAAATAAAATAAAATAAAAAACCTAAACTAAAAAAAAAATAAAATAACCTCATAATAAAAAAAACTAAATGAGAAAACCTAAACTTAAACTAAAATAAATAAAACCTCAACCTAACTAAATATAAACCTAAAATAAACTACTAAATGAAATAAAATAAACTAAAAAATAAACCTAAACCTAAAATAAAATAAAACCTAAAATAATCATAAAATAAAACCTAAAACCTAAACTAAAATAAAATTAAAAAACCTGAACCTAAAATAAAATAAAACATAAACCTAAAATAAAATAAAAATAAAACTCAACTAAAAATAATAAATATAAAAATCTAAAATAAAATAAATAAACCTAAAATAAAATAAAATAAAACTTAAATAAACTTAAAAAATAACCTAAACCTAAAATAAACCAAAAAAACCTAAACTAAATAAAATAAACTAAACTTAAATAAAACCTAAACCTAAATAAACTAAACTCAAAACTAAATAAAATAGATAAACTAGAAAACCTAAACCTAAACTATAAAATAAACCTAAATAAAAAATAAAAAAACCTAAAACCTAAACCTAAAAAAATAAAATAAACCTAAACTTAAATAAAAAAATAAAAAAATAAAGTCTAAACCTAAAAATAAAATGAATAAACTAAATTAAAATAAGCATTAAACATAAATAAAAAAAAATAAACTAAAATAAATAAACCTAAAATAATAAACTAAACAAAATAAATAAAAATAAATAAAACCTAGGTTTACATAAATTAGAAAAAAAAAAAAACCCTATCAAACACTAAACCCTACCTAAACCTAAACTCACAAATCCTAAAACCCTAAACCCAAAACCACAAATATAAAATAAAAACTGAGCCCTGACCTAAACACAAAACACTAAGCAAAACTAAACTACTAACCTAACAAACCTAATAAACCACAAATCTAAACCCTAAAAACCCTAAATAAAACCCTAAAAAACATAAAATAAAAACCTAAACCTAAATTAAATAAAACCTAAGAAAATAAAAAAAACTAAAATAAAATCATAAAATAAAATAAAATAAATGCTATAAAACCTAAACCTAAAAAAAATAAAATAAAATAAAAAAAAAATAAAAGAAAAAATATAAAAAAACAATATAAAAAAATAAAATAAACCTAATAAAAACATAAATAAAATTAAAACTAATAAAATAAAATTAAAACAAACATAAAATAAAATAAAAAAAACATAAAATAAATAAAAAAAATAAAACCTCAACCCCAAACTAAAAAAAAACTAAACTATATGAAAATAAAATAAACAAATAAAATAAACAAAATAAAATAAACTAGACCTAAATAAAATAAATAATACCTCACCTAAACCTAAAATAAACTAAACCTAAACTAAATGAAATAAGATAAATTAAATATAAACCTAAACCTAAATTAAAAAATAACCTAAAATAAACATAAAATAAAACCTAAAACCTAAACCTAAAAGAAAATAAAACCTAAACCAGAAAAAATAAAATAAAACCTAAACCTAAAAAATAAAATAAAAGCAAAACTCAACTAAAAATTAACTAAACCTAAACCTAAACCTAAAAATAAACTAATATAAAACCTAAAATAAAATAAAATAAAACTTAAATTCTAAACTTTAAAAACCTAAAAAAAAAAAACAAAAAAACATAAACCTAAACTAAAATAAATAAAACCTAAATAAATAAACTAAACCTAAATAAATAAAATAAACTAAAACAAATCCTAAACTAAACTATAAAATAAAACCTTAAAATAAACCTAAAATAATAACCTAAAACCTAAACCTAAAAAATATAAAATAAAAAACTAAACCAAAACCAAAAAATAAAAAAATAGAATCAAGCCTAAAAAATAAAAATGAAAATAAAACTAAATTAAAAAATAAGCATTACCCTACACATAAACCCAAAAAATAAACTAAAATAAAAAAAAATAAATAAAAATAAACTTAAAACAAATAAACTAAACAAAATGAAAAAAAATAAACCAAATAAAAAATAATAAAATAAAAAAAAAACTAAATAAACATAAACCTGGATTGCATAAATTAGAAACCAAAACTGAGCCTGACCCTAAACCCTAAACCCTAGGCTCTAACTGGGCCACTCCACCACTGAGCCACAAAACTGACCAGCCATAAGCCAAATCACATCCTGAGCCACTCCATACTAACCCTGGGCCACAGGCCCAGTCCTGAGCAGGCCTAAACCTGGGCCCTGGGCCCTGGGCCCTAAACCACTCCACTGGGCTCAACCCTGAGCCACTAGTGAAAACTGATGCTGAGCCCACCTCCAAACTACCTAACTTAACCCTGGGCCTAAACTGACCTATGCCTACCTAACACTGAGGCTGACACCTAAATCAAACTCCACCCTAAAATACCCCACCACTAAAAACCTGATTACCCACAATTAAAACCTGATCTACTAAAATAAACCTAAAAATAAATAAATATAAACCTAAACTTAAATAAATAATAAAATAAAATAAAATAAAAACAAACTAATTATAAATAAAATAAAAAAATAAAAATAAAATAAAATAAATAAAACCTAAAACTAAATTAAAAAAATAAAATTCTAAGAATAAAAAACCTAAATAAAATAATAAAATATAAAATAAAATAAAAATAAATAGAAACCTAAAATAAAATATAAACCTAAAATATAAAAAATAAACATAAACCATAAACTAAAAAAAAACCTAAACCTAAAATAAAATAAAAAATAAACAAAATAAAATAAACCTAAACCAAAAGTAAAATAGTCTAAATTTAAATAAATAAAACCTAAATGTAAAATAAACTAAACCTAAACCTAAACTAAATAAAATAAAATAAGCTAAAAAAAACCTAAACCTAAATTATAAATAAAACCTAAAATAAACATAAAATAAAACCCTAAAACCTAAACATAAAAAAATAAAATAAAAACCTGAACTTAAACCTATAAGTAAAAAATAAAACCTAAACCTAAAAAATAATATGAAAATAAAATCAACAAAAAAATAATGTTAAACCTAAACCTAAACCTAAAAAAACTAAAATAAAAAGGCTAAACTAAAAAAATAAAATAAAACAAATAAACTAAATAAATAAAATAAAAATAAACCTAAATAAAAATTTAAAATAAACTTAATATCATAAACCTAAACTGTTTACTTAAATAAAAAGAAAACTAAATTTAAAATAAATAAAAACTTAAAATAAAATAAAATCAGAACTAAATAAAACTAAACCTAAAAAATAAACCTAAAAACCCTAAAAAAAAAATAAAATAAAACCTAATCCCTAAAAAAAAAATCCTAAACATAAAATAAATAAAATAAAATAACCTAAACTAAATAAACTAAACTAAAAAAAAATAAACCTAGACCTTAACCTAAAAATACTAAAACTAAACCCTAAATTAAATAAATAAAATAAACTAAAATAAACCTAAACCTAAACTAAAAATAAAACCTAAAATAAATAAAAAAAACTATAACCTAAAAAAAATAAAACTTAAACCTAAACTAAAAATAAAAAAAATAAAACCTAAACCAAAAAAATAAAATAAAACAACTAAACATAAAAAAAATAAACTAAACATAAACATAAAAATAAACTAAAATAAATAAACTAAACTAATTAAAATAAAATAACTCTAAATAAAAATTAAATAAACTAAAAAACATAAACTTATTGGTTTACTTAATTAAAATAAACATTAAAATACTAAGTAAACCATAAACACTAAAACTAACCTAATCCCAAACTAAAACCAAAACAAAAACCCCTATAAAAATAAAAAAAAAAACAAATCCTTACCCTAATCCCTCTTAAAAACCCTAAACCCAAACCTACAACCCAAAACCCCAAAAACTCAAAACCCAAGGCCAAAACAATAAAAACTAAAACCTAAACTAAAATAAAAAAAAAAAAAGAAAATAAATAAAAAACCTAAACCTCAATAAAATAAAATAAAATAAATCAATTAAAAATCTAAACTAAAACATAATCTAAACTAAACCTAAAATCAAATAAAATAAAAATAAAAACTAAACTAAAATAAAATAAATAAAACCTAAATTAAATCAAAAATAAAATAAACCTAAAATAAAACCTAAATAAATAAACCCAAATGTAAAAAATAAAAATAAAATAAACATGAAATAAAATTAAATAAAACTAAATAAAAACCTAAACCTAAAAATAAAAATAAAACCTAAAATTAATTAAAAAATAAAACTTAAACCTACTAAATTAAACTAAACTAAAATTAATAAAACCTAAACCTAAACATAAAATAAACTAAACCTAAACCCTAAATGAAATAAATAAAATAAATTAAAAAGAAACTCTAAATTAAAAAATAAAATCTTGAAATACCAAAATAATCTTAAAGCCTAAACCTAAAAAAATAAAATAAAACATAAACCTAAAAAAATAAAAATAAAACCTAAACCTAAAAGATAAAATAGAAAAAAATTAAACTAAAAAATAAACATAAACATAAACTAATCCTAAAAATAAACTACAATAAAAAAACCTAACTAGAATAAATAAACCTAAAATAAGTAAACTAAACTAAATATAAATAAAAAATTAGCCTGAATAAAAAAAATAAAATAAACTAAAATAAATAAATAATAATAAAATAAATAAAATGAACTAAATAAACCTAAACTACCGGTTTGTAATTTTAAAAAAAGAACTTTAAGCCAAGCCCCCTAAACTAAATCCTAACCACTAAACCACAAACCCTGCCCCAACTGAGCCTGGATCCAACCTGATCCACTTTACCTGAGCCACAGGCCTGATCTCCCATCACCTGACCCTGGCCCTGGCCTAACTCTGATCAGCCAGGCCCTGAGCCACTAAAACCCCTAAATCCTGAGCCTTAACTCTAACCCAGGCCCTCCACAGAATACACACTGGTTAAACTCAAACTGAGCCCAAAAGCTGACCTACTACCACTAAACCTAGCCACTAAACCATGAACCCTAACTGAAGGCCCTCTAACCTAAACTGACTAAGGCCCTCGACCTGACCCTAAAAGGCCAGAATAACTGGGCACTGACTAAACTAAACTAAAATAAATAAACCTAATAAAATAAACTAAATAAAATAAAATAAAATAAAAAATAAATAAAATCTCTAAAGATAAAATTAACTAAATAAATAAAACCAATCAGTTTAATTTTTTTTAAAAAGAATAAACCTAAACTAATACACAAACCATAAACCTAAACTATAACCAATGCCCAGGACCAACCCTAAACTCAAACTAATCCTAAACTAAACCACAAAACTCTAAACCTAGTTAAAAACCCAACCCACAAACCCTAAACCCTAAACTTAAACCCTAAACCTAAAATCCAAACACGTCTAAACACTAAACCTAAACCCACAAACCTAAATCATAATCCACCCAAACCTAAACCATACCTAAAAGCATAAAACCTAAAACCCTAAATCTTAAACCTTAAACTCTAAACCCCCTAACCTCAAACTAAACCTTAAATGCCAAACCCTAAACCTAAACCTAAAGTTACTTAATAAATTAAAAAATAAACCTAAACCATAAAACCTAATGAACCTAAACATAAACCTAAACCTTAAGAATGGGCCAAACATTGATGGCAGAAACATAGCATCAATGCTGTCCAGATCTATTAGTGGTGGTGAAGGTGGAGGCGGCAGTTACTGCAGTGGTGGTGGGGGATCTGGAGGTGTTGGTGGATATGGAGGTGGTGGTCCGAGCAGTGGTGCTTATGGAGGCTGGAGGACTGACGGAGGTTACAACCATGGTGGTGGTAGAGGAAGAGATCGAGGATATAATGGTGGATCCCGCTACTTGAGCGGCTTGTGTGGTTCTGATGCGAAGAAAGCGAAGATTGGTTGATCAATCTACTACTTATGGAACTGAGTAGAGACGGTCCTAGTTATCTAAGATTTTTTATTTCCTCTATGCGTGCACATTTTTTATCTATGTTGTCGCTTATGTCTTTGAAAACTTGGTGTGTTACTTCATTGATGAAATCGAAAAGAAGAAATGTTAAATTTAAATTTGTTCTATGTTGAAAAAAAAACCAAAAACCCTAAACCCTAAACTAAAAGCTAAACCCTAAACCTAAAACCTAAACCCTAAAACCTAAACCCTAAATCATAAACAATAAACCTAAAACTAACAAACCTAAATCAAACATAAACCTAAACCCTAGTAAACCTACCTAAACTAAAACTAAACCCTACAAATCTAAACCCTAAACCCTCTAAACTCTAAATCCTAAACCTCCCTAACCACTCCTAAAACCATAAACTACCCAAACCATAAACTCACTAACCCCTTAAACCCAGGCTACCTAAACCTAAACTAGATCTAAAATAAAATAAAAAATCTAAACCAAAATAAACAAAATATAAACTAAACCTAAACCTAAAACAAATAAAATAAAAATAAACCCAAACTAAAAGAAACTAACACTTAAATAAATAAAATAAATAAAATAAACCTAAACTTAAATTTAAAATATAAACCTAAAAACCTAAAAAAAATAAATAACCTTAAAATAAAATAAATCCTAAACTAAAAATAAAAATAAAATAAAACTAAACTAAATAATCCTAAACAAACTTGAAAATAATTCAAATTAAAAAACTAAGATAAAATAAACTATACTAAATCAAAATAAAATAAACCTAAAATAAAAAAATAAAATAAACTAAAATAACAAATAAATAAAATAAACTTAAACCTACTAGTTTACTTAAGTTAAAATAAAAATAAACAAATAAAATAAAATAAAAAAATAAAATAAACCTTAGACTACCCTGAGCCTTAAACTAACAAAACCATAAACTAAACCACGGACCTGAACTTAAACCCTAAACCAATACCGAAAACCTTAATCACTACCACTAAACCTGAGCCACAAACCTAACCACTAAACCCTAAAGCCTAAACCCAAAACCTGACCCTAGGCCCCAAACCCTATGCCCAAACCCTAAGCCCAAACCTAAAACCCTAGGCCACTAAACCCAAAACCTAAAACTTAAAATCATAAACTAGAATAAAACCTAAATAAAATAAATAAAACATAAACCTAAATCAAAAATTATAAAATAAATAAATACCTACTAAAACTAAACCTAAACCTAAACCTAAATCTAAACATAAACTTAAACCTAAACCTAAAATTAAAATAAAATAAATAATAAAGAAAGGAAAATAAAATAAATAAAACCCTAAACTAAACTACAAAATAAAATAATCCTAAAAATAAGAAACCTAAATAAATTAAAAAACTAAACATATAATAAAGTAGATAAACCTAAGAATAGGCAAAGATTTGGTTCCTACTAAAATGAAATAAGGAAAAAAAACCTAAAACATAAATAAAAACTAAAATACAAAAACCAAAACTAAAAAAAAAAAAATTAAAATAAACTAAACCTAAAATAAAATAAAAAAAAACTAAGCTAAAATAAATAAAACTGAAGCCTAGAGCCACAAAATATACTAAAGCTTAAACTGAATAAATAAAAGACTAAAATAAAATAAAACCAAACAAACTAAAAAAATAAAGGTTTAAAA